>CAUYQU010019100.1:0-38924 GCA_963574635.1 Cheracebus regulus | reverse complement strand
CTTGGGGTTGCTCTTCTTGAGGAATATCTTTGTGGTGTTCTCTGTATTTCCTGGACTTGAATATTGGCCTGCCTTGCTAGGTTGGGGAAGTTTTCCTGGATAATAACCTGAAGAGTATTTTCCAGCTTGGATTCATTCTCTCCATCACATTCAGGGCCACCTATCAAATGTAGATTAGGTCTTTTCACATAGTCCCATATTTCTTGGAGACTTTGTTCATTCCTTTTTACCCTTTTTTCTGTCATCTTGCCTTCCCGTTTTATTTCATTGAGTTGATCTTTGACCTCTGATATCCTTTCTTCTGCTTGGTCAATTTGGCTGTTGAAACTTGTGCATGCTTCGTGAAGTTCTCGTGTTGTGATTTTCAGCTCCATCAATTCACTTTTATTCCTCTCTAAGTTGTTCATTCTCGTTAGCATTTCGTCAAATCTTCTTTCAACGTTCTTAGTTTCTTTGCATTGGGTTAGAACATGTTCTTTTAGCTCACAGAAGTTTTTTATTATCCTCCTTCTGAAGCCTGATTCTGTCAGTTCATCACATTCAGTCTCCATCAGGCCTTGTTCCCTTTCTAATGAGGAGCTGCGATCCCCTGTAGGAGGAAAGGCATTCTGATTTTGGGTGTTCTCAGCCTTTTTATACTGGTTTCTTCCCATCTTTGTGGCTTTATCCACCTGTCATCTTCTTAATTGCCGACTTTCAGATTGGGTCTCTGAGTGGACGTCCAGCTTGTTGGTGATGAAGTTTTTTCTGTTTCTTAGTTTTCCTTTGGGCGGACACCCCTTCCCCACAGAGCTGGGCCTTCCCAGGTTCAGCTGTGCTTGCTGTGAAACTCTCAGTCCTCAGCGCTTCCAAATTGCTGTTTTTTTTTGGGGGATGGGACCAGCTGAGCCCAACTAAAAGGGCACCTAGTCCTGTATACTCCACACCAAGAAGGGCCACACCGAAGCGCCAGCAAAACAGCTGCGCCAGCCAAAAGAGTTGTGCTGGCGACCCATGGGGCTCCTCTGCTGGGAATCTCCCTGTCTGTGGGCAATAAAAATTCATCTGAAATTGCGGTGTCCACTCACTCTCTGCACTTTCACTGGGAGCTACAATCCTGAGCTGCTGCTAATTGGCCATCTTGGATCTCTCGCTGCATGTGCTATTTCTTGTTGATTCACATGCTTTCTACACTTTGGTATTGCTAGGAATTTAAATTTTGGCCAGTGATAAGTTCCAAATGTTATTTAATTTTAATTTGCATTTCCCTGATAACTAGTCTTTTCATGTTTATGAGGCATTTTGATTTCCTCTCTGAACTCTTTTCTATCGGGCTGAGTGTCTTTTTTTGATTGATGTATGGGAGTTCTTTCCATATTGTGAATATGGATCCTTGGTCCATTATAACTGTTCCATGCCTCTTTTGTTTGTTTTCATTGTATTTGGTGTCTAGTTGAACAAAGATGATGGAGAAGATAATGAACCAGACCAGACAAGAGCCAGGGGGAGTATTCTAAGTGCATGTCTTTACAAAGTCCCAGGATCAAATCAGTGAATCCAAGACCAAAGACCCGTTAGAGGTCAGAACTGAAGATCAAGGCCATAGTAACAACTAGACCAAGGTTTAGAAAGCAGCCAGAAATGGCTATTACTATCCTCATTGTCTAGGTGAGTAAATGGTTGCTCAGGATGGTGAAGAGCTGTTTTAGTCAAGGGCAGAAGAAAGTGATGGTGGTGGTAAAATCTTTCTACTTAAAATCATCTGCAGGCTCCCCACTGCCTGTGGACGCACAAGGACTTGCCTTGGCACACAAGGTACTGGTTTCATCCCTTACCTCCTCAAATGTATTTACCCTTCCTACGATGAGACTTCCAAAGCTTCCTTGGATATACCCAGAACTTTACCTATTTCTTTTTTAAAAATTATTTATTTATTTTATTTTATTTTTGAGATGGAGTCTTATTCTCTCACTGAGGCTGGAGTGCAGTGGTGCTGTCTCAGGTCACTGCAACCTCCACCTCCCGGGTTCAAGCAATTCTCCTGTCTCAGCCTCCCGAGTAGCTGGAATTACAGGCACCTGCCACCACGCCCAGCTGGTATTTTTGTATTTGTAGTAGAGACAGGGTTTCACCATGTTGGCCAGGCTGGTCTCAAACTCCTCACCTCAGGTGGTCTGCCCACCTCAGCCTCCCAAAGTGCTGGGATTACAGGCATGAGCCACCATGCCTGGCCTCCGTATTTCAGCTTCTCTCTCAAGGTTCAGCTCCAATTCAGCTTCCACTATTAATGTCATTGATTGCCCCAAGCAGTGGAAGAGGCTATGTCTCTGTCAATTTGTTTATAGTGTTCTGATGGCCTTTACCTCCTTATATTTTAACTCCTCAAGTGGACTGTGAACTTGCCTAGGCCAGATCCATAACTCATCCAACTTTTGTGCCTACGCAGTGCTAATAATACTGCTTAGAGTTTAGTAGGTACTCCGTAAGTATTTGCTGAATGAATAGATAAAGCAGTCCTTCATCCTATGCTTGAACATCTGAATGCAAAGAATTAATTTTTCAGTAGAGAAGTACTTTCCAATTGGACATGAGTGTTTGAAAAGTTTTCCTGAGACCAATCACGATCTCCCCATGGCTTCTACTAACGTTGGAACCAATTCTGATCCCTTTTAGATGCCACAATTGTCAGGTTAAGTGCTTTCTGAAAATTACAGCTAATTTAAAAAATAACTTGATTTTAATGAACATAGTGAAGTCATTCATCTATTCTGACTTTAACATTTATTGTCAAATAAATATTTTCATTGATTTATGTCTTCTCTTTTATTTGAAAAGTAGCCTTTTTAACGAAATTGAACAGAATTAAAACACAGTTTTGGTTTCATAACTAACAAAACAGATACATTTTAATGAATTCTTTTTTTTTTTTCTTTTCTAGTCACAGTCAGAATCAATACATTTTAATGAATTCTTACTTTTCTGGGCCAAACCCTTTGCCTATCTTACTCCATATAATTTTTATCACCACCAATATAGGTAACTGCCATTCTCTTATTATAGGCAGAGACCCTAATCTTGTGAGAGGGTAAGGTCATACTGAGATAAATCAAAGAGATAAGTTGTTTGTTTTGTTTGTTTTGTTTGTTTTGTTTGTTTGTTTGTTTGAAATGGAGTCTCACTCTGTCCCCAGGCTGGAGTGCAATCGTGTGATCTCAGCTTAGTGCAACCTCAACCTCCTGGGTTCAAGTGATTCTTCTGCCTCAACCTTCCAAGTAGCTGGGACAACAGGCACCCACAACCGCGGCCAGCTAATCTTTGTATTTTTAGTAGAGACGGGGTTTCATCATGTTGGCCAGGAAGGTCTCGATCTCTTGACCTGGTGATTTGCCTGCCTCGGCCTCCCAAAGTGTTGGGATTACAGGCATGAGCCACTGTGCCCAGTCAAGAGATAAGTTTTAAACCTAGCTCAGTTCGATTCATTGTCAAGTGTTAACTACAATGATGGGGCTGGGATTACAGGCTGGCCATGGTGGCTCCTGCCTGTAATCCCAGCACTTTGGGAGGCTCAGGTGGGAAGATCATTTAAGGCCAGGAGTTTGAGACCAGCCTGGGCTTTTCTTTAAAAAGAAATAAAAAAGTTAGCCAGGTGTGGTGGTGTATCCCTTGTAGTCCCAGCTACTGGGGAGGCTGAGGTGGGAGGATTGCTTGAGCCCTGGTGTTGCAGGATGTAATGAATATGATTGTGCCACTGCACTCCAGCCTGGACAACAGTGTCTCCACACACATACACAAATGTAACTTAGCCAACGATCAAGTTGATAACAATTTTATGCTTTGGCAACACCATACTGAAATTATTTTCTTTTCTTTTCTACTCAGAGAGCAAGAGCCATGAGTTCATAGCTAAGTGAAGGAAAACTGGGAAATGGCTTGGTCCATTCCTCTTCCTTGAGGTGCCAGTTAAGGGAGCTTGAGCATCATAAGCCCTGAGTTTTGTCTCAAGTCCCTCTTCTAACCTGAAGTAAAACTGATGCAGCAGAAAACCAACTAGTGATAAAAACTGCAAAACTGACCCCGTCTCTGTTTTACCATCTGTTCTGAAATGAACCTCTTAAATCCCTTATTCCCATTAGTGGATTGTCTAAAAACTTATTCGCAGGGAGACGAATTTGATCATTTCTTTATTTCTCCAGGTTTCTTTGGCCCTCTATTACTTTAACTGCAGGCTTACATTTTCTGAAGTATGCCTGCAGTGAAGCCAGGCAGAGCACATTAGCAGACCTAGCATGCCATGGCTAAGTGATCCAGCAAAAATATTCCTGTTGTGCAGTGCACGCATTCACAGGACCATTTTAGTTATTGCTGTAATTAGTTCTGATTCAAGTATTCCACAGAGAATGAGGTTTCTAGATTGAAAGTGGTCAGATGCAGGTTGGCAGTGAGGCTGTACGATGCAGATGGCAGGCAGAGCCTGAAGGAGAGAGGAGAGATGTTTCTATATACCTCAATTTGTGGCATTTCTGATTTTTATATGAACATTAAACTTGGTCGAGCTGAAGTGCCATTTGCTCTAAGAGAGGATAATGTACACTTATCTCTATGCTTTCTAAAAAATAGACTGAAGCTGGAAATGGCACAGGCATGGGACATCATAGAGTGGCATTTACATTACAAAGTGTCTAAGATAAGGCTTACAAACAGTAAAAGAATAAGCATATTTTAACTGTACAGTTCTAAGTGAGATTGTTTTGACTTTTGACTGAAGATATAAGATTATAGGTCTTAGATCTTGAGGAGACTCAAGAGACCACGCAGTCTTTGTTCAATTGCGAGTATGACAAGTTTTATTGATGAATCAGCAGAATATTTACCATGAGCCAGGGACTTTGCAAGGCGTTTGGAGTGTAAAGGCAAATAATACATAGGATCCCCTTCCCACAGGGAGTTCACAGTCTATTGGAGGAGACAGAGATCTAAATAGTTTTTAGAAACAAGTGGCACATTTTAAAAATAATTGGCATTTGGTATATGTTCCCTGGGAGTTGAGAGGGGCATTCATGCTGCCTGGGATAGGATTCTGGAAGGTTAGGAAAGACGTCAGAGAAAAAATTGCCTTTAAACTGACGTTTGAAGGATTCCAGGAAATATCTAGGCCAATGGGGTGCGTAGCATGGGTAATGTTCTAGGCAGACGGACCCTATTCAAAGATTTGGTGATGTCAAAGAGAGATCACATTTCATCAAGGGACGTAAGAAGCTTAATAAGGCTAGAGCTTGAGAGGGAGCTACTAGGAGTTGAAAGTGAAAAAGAAAGAAGTGACTGGGCACGGTGGCTCATGCCTGTAATGCCAGCACTTTGAGAGGCCAAGGCAGGCTGGTCATTGAGGTCAGGAGCTCGAGCCTGGCCAACGTTGTGAGCCCCGTTTCTACAAAATATCCAAACAAGCAACAATAGCCAGGCATCATGGTGTGTGCCTGTAGTCCCAGATACTTGGAAGGCTGAGGCAGGAGAATTGCTTGAATCTAGGAGGCGGAGGTTGCAGTGAGCCAGGATCATACCACTGCACTCCAGTCTGGGCAACAGAGAAAGACTCTGCCTCTAAAAAAAAAGAAAGAAAAAGGAAAAAACTAGATCTTAAATGGACCAGACTTCAAATTAGGGTGCAGTAGAAGAATTATTTAGAATGTTAAAGAAAAGAGTAATATTCAGATGTCATTTTCTGGTAAAAGTAAGAAGGTGCATTGTTAGCTGTAGGGACAGTACTGGGGAGACAATGGAGGTCTGAATTAAGGCAGTGGGAATGGAGAAGAGGGAACTTATTTGAGGGATGTCAAGGAATATAATCAATGGCATTGAAAGGGATAAGGGAATTGAAAAGTTAAAGAAAATTCCCCAATTTGTGGCATGGGAAACTGTTGGAATGGTGATGTTATTTGTTGAAAAAATAACCAGTTTTGTGAGAGCTTAAATTTGAACATATAAAATTTGAAATTGTCTGAGACACCCAGGTAGCATGTCCACTGTCAATCAGAAGTATATTTCTGGAACTGAAGTGAGATGTCCATGCTAGAGATATAGTTTTGGGAGTGAATCAGTGTTTAGATAGCAGAGGAAGTCATGAGAAAACATGTCACCTGTTGACAGTTTATAGAATAAGACAAAATGAGGGCACTTTGGTTTTGACAATGTGGCGGATAAGAAAACTTGAAAACCTACCCTCTACAAACACATAAAAGTGTTAAAAACAGTACAGCAGATCATATTAAAGCAGAGCTGCACTCAGAAGATAAAGGGTATTTTTAGGGACCAGAAATGAAGAGGGAATGAAAAACCATAGCTAAGGTGGTGTTTGCTGGCTTGTGTGAAGCAGAGTTCTCAAGAACCTAGAGGATTGCATTGTAATGCACATATAGGGTCAGAACTGTGAAATTCAAACTCAGCTGGGAGCCTTTAAGATATAGGTATTTCAAATGGTGGATTAGGGGGAAAATTGCCCCTTTTTTGGCAAAGAAAGAAGACAAGTAAACTGTCTTTCATTTTGGCTTTAAGATAGAAAAATAAAGTCTCATTTGGAAATTTTAAAATTGGAACTTATATTAGTATGGGTTTGGGGTTCAAGACTTTTTACATCATATTTATTGAAGTACAATTTACATACTGTAAATTTCACTTTTTAAAAGTGAACGGTTAATGACGCATTTTAACAAATGTATATAGTTGTATAATCATCACAATAAACAACATATAGAACATTTTCATCACCTTAAAAAGTTACCTTGGTGGAGTGTGGTGCTCATGCATGTAATTCTAGCACTTTGGGGGACTGAGGTGGAAGGATTGCTGGAGCCCAGGAGTTGGAGATCAGCCTGGACAACATAGTGAGACCCCATCTCCATCTCTATTTACGGTACTTTAAAAATATTTAAAAGAAAAAAGAAGTTTCCTCACGTTTATTTATAGTAAATCTCCTTCTCCTACTCCCAGCCTCTGGCAACCACTAATCTGGTTACTGTGCCTATAGTTTTGCCTTTTCTAGAATGTGATACACACACACACACACACACATACACACACACACACATTTAAGACAGAGTCTCACTCTATCTCCCAGGTTCGAGTACAGTGGTGCAATCTCAGCTCACTGCAAATTCTGAGTGATTCTCGTGCCTCAGCCTCCCGAGTAGCTGGGATTACAGGTGCCTGCCATCATGCCCGGCTAAGTTTTGAATTTTTAGTAGAGATGGGGTTTCACCACATCAGCCAGGCTGGTCTTGAACTCCTGACCTCAGGTGATCTGCCCGCCTTGGCCTTCCAAAGTGCTGGGATTATAGGCATGAGCCACCCCACCTGGCCCAGTATATGGCTTTTGAGGTCTAGCTTCTTTCACTTATAATAGTGCTTTGGATATTCACCATTTGGTGTGTGTATCAGTAGTGTGTTACTTTTTATTGCTGAATGGGTATCCTTCAGCATATGGTTATATCACCATTTGTTTATTCTCCAGTTGATGGACATTTGCGTTATTTCTAGTTTTTGGCTATTATAAATAAAGTTACTATGATCATTCATACAATTCTTTGGGTGTTCATATTTATATTACATATTTAATCTGGGAATTATACAACCAAAATATTAATGTAAACTTGAATTCTGGGCTGGAAATACCTCTGGGGAACCTAATACAAGCAAATGTACAATGTTTCTAGAAGGTCCCATGCCAACCTAGGCCACATAGGAATCTCCCCTTCAAAAAATCAACCAAAATGAAAATTTACTGGACATAAATGAAGGCTTATACTACCAGAACTTTAAATAACAAGATAATCTGGTAGAAACCGTAAATAAAATTTTTAAAAAATAAATTAGTAAATTATTTAAAATATATACAAAAGATACTGTGAGAAAAGAACACATAAAACTAAAAAGTAACTTCTAGAAATGAAAAATATAATCAATGGAATTGAAAAATTGGTGAATGAATTAAACAACAGATTTACAGTTAAACAACAGCTGAAGAGAAAAGAAGTGCACTGGAAGATACTCTAAAAAAAAAACTCCAGCCTCCCAAAGTGTCAAAACTACAGGCTTGAGCCACTATGCCTGGCCTGGAAGATACTTTCGAGAAACTAACAGAAAACAGTCTAGAGGATACACATAAACACACACACATACACATAAAATAATGACTAATATGGAAAATATAAACATAAATTAGTACTAAAATTCTGGAGAAAGGCCTGGTGTGGTGGCTCATGCCTGTAATACCAGCACCTTAGGAGGCCGAGGCAGGCAGATCGCCTGAGGTCAGGAGTTTGAGACCAGCCTGGCCAATGTAGTGAAACTCTGTGTCTACTAAAAATAAAAAATAATTAGCCAGGTGTGGTGGTGCGTGCCGGTAATCCCAGCTACTAGGTAGGCTGACCGGGGAGAATGGCTTGAACCTGAGAGGCAGAGGTTTCAGTGAGCTGAGATTGCACCAATGTACTCCAGCCTGGGCAACACAGTGAGACAACGTCTCAAAAAAAAAAAAAATTTCTGGAAAAACCAACACTCGTAAACCAGAAGGGATAGTAAAGTTCTTTTGTTTGTTGTTTGTTTTTTTTTTAAGATATTTATATTATTCAGAAGAATAAAACTACTGATTAATGTTATATTTTGTTAAGTCCAATATGAATATTAAAAAGTAAATATAGCCGGGAGTGGTGGCTCACACCTGTAACCCCAGCACTTTGGGAGGCTGAGACGGGTGGATCACTTGAGGTCGGGTGTTTGAAACCAGATGGTGACCATGGCAAAACCCATCTCTACTAAAAATACAAAAATTAGCCAGGCACAGTGGCGTGCGCCTGTAGTCACAGCTACTTGGGAGGTTGAAGCAGGAGGATTGCTTGAACCTGGGAGGTGGAGGTTGCAGTGAGCCGAGATCGCACCACTGCACTCCAGCCTGGGGACAGAGGGAGACTTTGTTGCAAAAAAACAAAATGCATATATATATATATACACACACATATACGTACATACATAAAGTTATATATATACAAAAAGTTCCAGATAGGCTTCTCTGCCTCTGGAACTTTTTGTATTCCTTGCACTGAGGGATATACATTGAGGGGTACACACATACACATTTTACACACACACACACACACACACAGACGCACACATAGAGCCTACTTGAAAATCAGAGAAATGCAAGTTAAAATAAGACGTCATTTATATCCGCCAGTTAGTCAAAAATACAAAGCAGAACCGCCAGATTCTGGGGCAACCACTTGAAAGAGCAATTCAGAGATCTACAAACTTTTATCTACGTAGTCAGTTTGTGCTGTTATAACAAAACATCATAGACCTGGGTAATTTATAAGCAATAACAATCTGTTTCTCATCGTTTCGGAGACCAGGAAGTCCAAGATCAAGGTGCCAGCAGGTTTGACGCCTGCTGCTGGTCTCATCTCTCTGCTTCCAAAATGGCATCCTGTTGCTGTGTCCTCACATGGCAGAAGAAGTGAAAGGGAAAAGGAAATTGGGGTGAACCCACTGTCTTGAGTCCTTTTATAAGGGCACTCATCCCATCCATGAGGGTCCCCCTTCATGACCTAATTACCTCCAACGGGCACCACCTCTCAGTATATCACACCTCTCAATACTATCACACTGGCGATTAACCTTCAACATACCAACTTTGGGCACACATTCAGATCATATCATATACCTTAGATATGATGGAAGATACCTTTGAGAAGCGGCTCTAAAAATGTCATCTATAACTGTCGGTGACCCTTGTGACTCTGCTGGTAGTCGGTAAGGTCAAAACTTTCCATAATGATACTACGCAGTCATTTTCACAATCTCATTCCTTCATAAGTAAAGCTTTCCAGAGACAACAGGATGAATGATGACATCGCTGGGACGGTTAATGCATTGTGTGCTGTAAATTCTGGTTTTATAGAAATTTCTGTTTTAATTTCTAATATAATAAATACTGATAGTTATAATCCTCATAAAAATTCTTTTGAGTACCTAAAGTGCTAAAGTATCCTGAGTTCAAACAGTTTAAAGAGGAAGTTTTATTCACGTACACAAGGAGAGATGCCAAAGAATGCTTACTGCAGCTTATTTGCACTTGTAAAAAGGTGGCGACAGCCTAAATGTGTATCAATAGGAGAGAAGACAAAAAAATGGTTTTAGATTTTCTTTTCTTCTCTTTTTGTTGAGATCGAGTCTCGCTCTGTCGCCCAGGCTGGAGTGCAGCGGCTCTATCTCGGCTCGCAGCAACCTCCGCCTCCTGGGTTCAAGCGACTCTTCTGCCCGCTGGGACTACAGGCGCGGCACCATGCCCAGCTAATTTTGTATTTTTAGTAGAGACGGTGGTTTCACCGTGTTAGCCATGATGGCCTCGATCTCCTGACCTCGTGATCCACCTGCCTAGCCTCCCAAAGTGTTGGGATTACAGGTGTGAGCCACCCTGCTAAGTCTAGGTTTTTTTCCTTTTCTTTTCTCTTTTCTTTATTTACTTTTCTCTCTTCTTTTCTCTTTCTTTTCGTTTCGTCTTTTTTTTCTTTTCTTTTCTTCTCTTTTTTTTTTTTTTTTTGAGACAGGGTCTCACTCTGGTGTCCAGGCTGGAGTTCAGTGGCACAATCTTGACTCACTGCAGCCTTGATTTCCTGGGCTCCCGTAATCCTCACAACTCATGCTCCCAAGTAGCTGGGACCACAGGTGTGAGCCACCACATCCAACTAACTTTTAAGAATTATTTGTAAGGCCAGGTGTGGTGGTCATGCCTGTAATCCCAGCACTTTGTGAGGCGAAGGCAGGTGGATCACCTGAGGTCAGGAGTTTGAGGCCAGCCTGGCCAACATGGTGAAACTGTCTCTGCTAAAAATACAAAAATTAGACAGGCGTGGTAGTGAGGGCCTGTAATCCCAGCTCAGCTGCACACAAGAGCAGAGATTTCTGTGGAAATTTTAAACAACTGAGATCAAGACGCTGAAGCATTTCTTTGAGGAATAGTAACAGGAGATGAAACATAGCTTTACCAGCACAATCCTGAAGACAAAGCACCATCAAAGCAATGGCTACCAAGAGATGGAAATGGTCCAGTCACAGCACAAGTGGACTTGTCAAGAGCAAAAGTCATGGCAATAATTTTTTGGAATGCTCAAGACATTTTGCTGTTGACTTTCTGGAGAGCCAAAGAAAGATCACATCTGCTTATTATGAAAGTGTTTTGAGAAAGTTAGCCAAAGCTTTAGTAGAAAAACACTCAGGAAAGCTTCACCAGGGAGTCTTTCTCCACAGTGACAATGCTCCTGCTCATTCCTCTCATCAAGCAAAGGCAATTTTAGAAGAGTTTTGATGAGAAATCATTAGGCATCCACTTTTCAGTCATGATTGGGCTCCTTCTGGCTTCTTTTTCTTTCCTAATTAAAAAAAAGTCTATAAAGGGCACCTATTTTTCTTCAGTTAACAATGTAAAAAAGACTGCATTGATATGGTTATATTTCCAAGATCCTTAGTTCTTTAGGGATGGGCTAAACGGCTGGTGTCATCACTTATGAATGATGGAGCTTATGTTGAGAAATAATGTTTATATTTTTTATCTTTTCATTCTTTTTTTAAATTTTTTATTTTTTATCTTTTAATTCTGTTTTTCCATGAACTTTTCAGTCTCCTTGGTGGTTGTTGTTGCTTTTAATTTTAAATTTTAAAGTAGAGAAAGGGTTTTGCTGTGTTGTCCTGGCTGGTCTCGAACCTCTGGGCTCAAGAGATCCTCCCACTTCAGCCTCTCAAAGTGCTGGGATTACAGGTTTGAACCACCATGCCTAGCCAAAGTCCCCTTGTCTAATTGGAGTTAGGGAAGGCTTCACAGAGGAGGTGGCATTTTTAAACTGGGTTTTGACAAATGAGGCTTGTCAAAGGTAATTGCATATGAAAAGACATCAAGTGTCAGAATATAAACTAAAGAATCTAAGTAATACAGAGTAGCAGAAGTCAGACATGTAGAAATAGCACATAATCACTGATAGCTTTTTAAAAAACAGTGATGAAATGACTAATTTGGTGAAAAATTGATATGCAGAAAGGTAAATATGAGCTTGGAACTCTCAATAGACTGTTTTTTGGCCTTTACTGAATGTTACTTTAACAAAGCTGACTTCAGAATTTTATGCCAGGAAGCTTTTTCAAGAATGATACAGACACTTTGCCATGTTACCTTGGCTACTATGGTACTTACTACCTAAAAATTACTTTTATTTCAAATCTTTGACATCTTTAAGATGAGTAAATAAAATTTCTAAACCACTAATGCACTGGCTTAAAAAATTTTTCCTCCTATATTTAAAACCAAACATGTACACCCCGGATTGGCATTTAGATGAGTTTAGGGTAAGCAGATAATCAATCACAGGAAGATAATAGACTTCAGTGGTACAGCTTTGCAAGGTATACACTCTAATTTATGTTAGAGAATAGTTTATGATACCTTTAAAAAAATTGTGATGGAATAAGCCTTTTATAGCAAAGCCCCAAAGAGAAAGCCATTATTTATTTATTTAAACAATCCATTTAACCTTATACTGATTAAATTTGAATGTTTGGAATGGTTGCCAATACCTGCAGTTTATTTAACTTAGAAAGACGAATACTTGTCAGATGATGAGAATATTAACCAATGGACAATATAGACTTTGGTTGTTGGTTTCAAAACTCATTTATGGTTTCAAAACTCATTTTCAGTTATGTCATTTAAAACTTATATTTGCCCACCCTGTGAAAATTTTCTGCAGCTGGAGGGTTAAGAATATTATGTTGTCTGGGCGCAGTGGCTCAAGCCTGTAATTCCAGCACTTTGGGAGGCCGAGGTGGGCGGATCACGAAGTCAAGAGATCGAGACCATCCTGGCTAACATGGTGAAACCCCATCTCTACTAAAAATACAAAAATTAGCTGGGCATGGTGGTGCGCACCTGTAGTCCCAGCTACTCAGGAGGCTGAGGCAGGAGAAATGCTTGAACCCAGGAGGCGGAGGTTGCGGTGAGCCGAGATCACACCACTGCACTCCAGCCTGGTGCCTGGTGACAGAGCAAGACTCTGTCTCAAAAAAAAAAAAAAAGAAAAAAAAAAGAATATTATGTTACTTGCAATTTACTTATTTCCAAGAGTGAAAAAAAAAACCACTTTTAAGTGTCCTCAAATATGTGTGCTTCTTCCATTATAGCTTTGATGAGTATGCCAAGTCAAATGTGTGAATTGTATGTAAGAAATTAACCCTCGGAGGTATTTGTGGCACTTTATCTAATTCCTTCAACTTTATTTCCCCCTTTTGCTTCTTGTCCACCTTGGTGCTTAATCCCACGTCAGTCTGACACCTCCTGCTGTAGAGAACAAATAGAAGCTATTGTCTGAGAATAGCCACTTTTTCTTGATACCAAATATACTAGACACTGCTTATCTGCGCCTGTTGGTCACTCCCCGCCTCATGTTGAAGGCCTTGCCAACCTGTGCTCTGGATCACGTCGCTTCCCCCTTTCCAGGAAACTCACACTGCGATTTCTATTTTCTCAAGCATATTCATCCTTTCTCTCAATTACACTTTTTTTTTAATTTAAATTTTATTTATTTATTATTTTTTTTGAGACAGGGTCTTGCTCTGTTGCCCAGGCTGAAGTGCAGTGGTGCAACCTTGGTTCACTACAGCCTCAACCTCCTGGACTCAACCAATTCTCCCATCTCAGCCTCCTGAGTAACTGGGACTACAGGCGTGTACCCCCATGCCTGGCTTTGGATTTTTTTTTTCTTTTTTGTAAAGACTGGGTCTCACTTTGTTGTCCAGGCTGGTCTTGAACTCCTGGCCTCAGGTGATCTTCCTGCACTGGCCTCCTAAAGTGCTGGGATACCAGGCATGAGCCACTGTGTCTGGCTCAATTACATTCTTCTCATCGATTTGTAATCATGCTTAAGGACATCCAATTAAAAGCAAACAAACCCTCATTAGATCCTTCATTTCCCTGTGATCCGCTGCCTTGGTCACCTTTCTTTCACAGGTAAATTGCTCTAAAGAGTTGAAAGGTAGTGTGATGCCTCCTGCTTGTTCTTTTTGCTTAGGACTGCTTTGGCTATATGGGCTCTTTTTTGGTTCCATATGAATTTTTTTTTAAAAGACATTTTTGAGATAGAGTCTTGCTCTATGTCCCCCTGCCCCGACCCCTCACCCTGCTGGAGTGCAGTGGCACGATCTCAGTGTACTGCAACCTCTACCTCCCAGGTTCAAGAGATTCTCCTGCCTCAGCCTCCTGAGTAGCTAGGACTACAGTAAAGCATCACCATGCCCAGCTAATTTTTGTATTTTTAGTAGGGACAGGGTTTTGCTATGTTGGACAGGCTGGTCTCAAACTCCTGACCTCCAGCGATCCATCTGCCTCAGCCTCCCAAAGTTGATTTCATGTATATTTTAAATTACTTTTTTTCTAGTTCTATAAAAAATATCATTGGTAGTTTGATAGGAATAGCATTGAATCTATAAATTGCTGTGAGCAGTATGACCATTTTAACAATATTCATTCTTCCTATCCATGAGCATGGAATGTTTTTTCACTTGTTTGCATCACCTCTGGTTTCTTTGAGCAGTGTTTTGAGTTGTCGTTTGTAGAGATCTTGATCTTTCATGTTCCTAGTTAGCTGTATTCCTAGGCATTTTATTCATTTGCTAGCAATTGTGAATGGAATTGCCTTTCTGATTTGGCTCTCAGCTTGGCTGTTGTTGGTATATATGAATGCTAGTGTGTTTTGCACATTGATTTCTTCCTTCTTCTTCTTTTTTTTTTTTTTTTTGATACAGGATCTCGCTCTGTTGCCCAGGCTGGAATGCAGTGGTGCCATCATCGTTCACTGGAACCTCTGACTCCCAGGTTCAAGTGACTCTTGTGCCTTAGCCTTCTGAGTAGCTGGGACTACAGGTATGCGTCACCATGCCCAGCTAATTTTTTGTACCTTTAGTAGAGATGAGGTTTTGCCATGTTGGCCAGGCTGGTCTCAAACTCCTGGCTTCAAGTGCTCTGTCCCTCTCGGCCTCCCAAAGTGCTGGAATTACAGGCCTGAGACCCCATGCCTAGCTAGCACGTTGATTTTATAACCTGAAACTTTACTAAAGTTGTTTATCAGCTGAGGAAGCTTTTGGCCGGAGACTATGGGGTTTTCTAGATATAGAATCATGTTATCTGTAACCAAGGATAGTTTGACTTCCTCTCTTCCTCTTTGGATACCCTTTATTTCTTTCTCTTGCATGATTGTTCTGGCCATGACTTCCAATACTATGCAGAATAGGAGTGGTGAAAGAGGGTATCTTTGCCTTGTGCTGGTTTTCAATGGGAATGCTTTTGGCTTTTGCCCATTCAGTATGATGTTGGCTGTGAGTTTGTCATATAGGATCTTATTATTTTGAGGCATGTTCCTTCAGTACCTAGTTTGTTGAGAGTTTTTAACATGAAAGGATGTTGGATTTTATCAAAAGCCTTTTCTGCATCTATTGAGATAATAATGTGGGTTTTGTCTTTAGTTCTTTATGTGAGTAACTATGTTTATTGATTTGCATATGTTGAACCAACCTTGCATCCCAGGGATAAAACCTACTTGATCATGGTGGATTAGCTTTGATGTACTACTGGATTTTGTTTGGTAGCATTTTGTTGAGGATTTTTGCATCAATGTTCATCAAGGATATTAATCTAAAGTTTTCTTTTTCTTTCTTTCTTTTTTTTTTTTTTTTGAGACAGAGTCTTGCTCTATCTCCCAAGCTGGAGTGCAGTGGCATGATCTCAGCACACTGCCACCTCCACCTCCCTAGTTCAAGTGATTCTCCTGCCTCAGCCTCCCACATAGCTGGGATTACAGGTGCATGCCACCATGCCTGGCTAATTTTTGTATTTTTAGTAGAGGTGGGGTTTTTACCATGTTGGCCAGGCTGCTCTCGAACTCTTGACCTCAAGTGATCCATCTGCCTTGGTCTTCCAAAGTGCTGGGATTACAGGCATGAGCCACTGTGCCCGGCCTTTTTGTTGTGTTTCTTCTGGTTGTTGGTGTCAGGATATTGCTGGCCTCATAGAATGAGTTGGGGAGAAGTCCCTTCTCCTCAAATTTTTTGAGATAGAGTCTTGCTCTTTCACCAGACTGGAGTTCAGTGACATGATCTCGGTTCACTGCAACCTCCATCTCCCGGATTCAAGCGATTCCCCTGCCTCAGCCTCCTGAGTAGTTGGGACTACAGGCACGTGCCACTATGCCTGGCTAAGTTTTTGTATTTTAGTAGACATGGGGTTTCAGCATGGCCAGGATGGTCTTGATATCCTGACCTCATGATCCACCCTCCCCAGTTTTTCAGAATGGTTTCAATAGAAATGGCATCAGCTCTCCTTCGTACATCTGGTAGAATTTGGCTGTGAATTCATCTGGTCCTGGGCTCTTTTTCATTGGTAGGCTATTTATTACTGATTCAATTTTGGATTTCATTATTAGTCTGCTCAAGGATTCAATTTTTTCCTGGTTCAGTTTTGGGAAGGTGTTTATATCCAGGAATGTATCCATCTCTTCTAGATTTTCTAGTCTGTGCGCATGGGAGTGTTCACAGTAGGCTCTGATGTTTATTTGTATTTATGTGGGGTCAGTGGTAATATCCCCTTTGTCATTTCTGATTGTGTTTATTTGAATCTTCTGTCTTTTCTTCTTTGTTAGCATAGCTAGTGGTCTATCTTATTAATTTAAAAAAAAAAAACAGCCCCTGGATTTGTTGATCTTTTAAATGTTTTTTATGTGTCTCAATCTCCTTCAGTTCAGCTCTGATTTTGGTTATTTCTTGTCTTCTGCTGGCTCCGAGGTTGGTTTGTTGTTGTTTCTCTAGTTCTTTTATTTGTGATGTTAGGTGATTAATTTGAGGTCTTTCTAGCTTCTTTATGTGGGCATTTAAAACTACAAATTTCTGTCTTAACACTGCCTTAGCCGTGTCCCAGAGTTTCTGATATGTTTTATTTTTGTTCTCGTTAATTTCAAAGAAGTTCTTGATTTCTGCCTTAATTTCATTATTTACACAAAAGTCATCCAGGAGCGAGTTGTTTAATTTACATGTAATGGTATGGTTTTGGGTGATTTTCCTAAATTCTATTTTTATTGCACTGTAGTCTAAGAGAGTGGTTCTTATGATTTTGGTTCTTTTGCATTTGCTGAGGATTGTTTTATGTCTGATTGCCTGGTTGATTTTAGAGTATGTGCCATGTGCAGATAAGAAGATGTATATTCTGTCGTTTTTGGGTGGAGAGTTCTGTAGATGTTTGTCATATCCATCTGGTCCAGTGTTGAGTTCAGGTCCTGAATCTCTTTGTTAATTTTCTGCCTTGATTACCTGTCTAATACTGTCAGTGGGGAGTTGAAGTCACACCACCCAACTTGAAACTATACAATAGGGCTAGACTAATCAAAACAGCATGGTACTGGTGCAAAAACAGACACAAAACATAGACCAATGGAACAGAATAGAGAGCCCAGAAATAAGGCTACCTACCTACAATTATCTGATCTTTGACAAAATTGGCAAAAAGAAACAATGGGGAAAGGACTCCCTGTTCAATAATGGTGCTGCAAAAACGGGCTAGCCACATGCAGGAGATTGAAACTGGATCCCTCCTTATTCCATATACAAAATCAACTCCAAATGAATTAAAGACTTACATGCAAAGCCCCAAACTATAAACACTCTGGAAGATAACATAGGCAATACCATCCTGGACATAGAAACTGGCAAAGATTTAATGATGAAGATGCCAAAAGCAATACAACAGAAGCAAAAACTGAGAAATGGATCTAAGTAAACTAAGGAGCTTCTGCACAGCAAAATAAACTATCAACAGAGTAAACAGACAACCTGCAGAATGGGAGAAAATATTTGCAGATCATGTATCTGACAAAGTTCTAATATCCAGCATCTGTAAAGAACTTAAACAATTTTGCAAGAAAGAAACAAACAATCCCATTAAAAAGTGGGCAAAGAGGCTGGGTGCGGTGGCTCATGCCTGTAATCCCAGCAGTTTGAGAGGCCAAGACAGGCAGATCATGAGGTTAGGAGTTCGAGACCAGCCTGACCAACATGGTGAAACCCCGTCTCTACTAAAAATACAAAAATTAGCTGGGCGTGGTGGTGCTCACCTGTAGTCCCAGCTACTCAGGAGGCTGAGGCAGGAGAATTGCTTGAACCCAGGAGGCAGAGGTTGCAGTGAGCTGAGATCGTGCCACTGCACTCCAGCCTGGGCGACAGAGCAAGACTCCATCTCAAGAAAAAAAAAAGTGGGCAAAGGACATGAATTGAGTTTTCAAAA
Organism: Cheracebus regulus; assembly: GCA_963574635.1. Lineage (NCBI taxonomy): Eukaryota > Metazoa > Chordata > Mammalia > Primates > Pitheciidae > Cheracebus > Cheracebus regulus. The sequence continues at coordinate 20,584 of CAUYQU010019100.1, read as the reverse complement.
GAAGACATATATGCAGCCAACAAGCATATGAAAAGAAGATCGATAACACTGATCATTACAGAAATGCAAATCAAAACCACAATGAGAGATCATCTCACACCAGAGAGAATGACTATTATTAAAAAGTTAAAAAACAATAGATCCTGTTGAGGTTGCAGAGAAAAGGGAATGCTTGTACTCTTGGGAGGAGTGCAGATTAGTTCAACCATTGTGGAAAACAGTGTGATAATTCCTCAACGAGCTAAAAAACAGTACTGCCATTTGACCTAGCAATTCTCTTACTGAGTGTATACCCAAAGGAATATAAGTTGTTTTTATCATAAAGACAATTACAGCACTATTTACAATAGCAAAGACATGGACTCCATCTAAATGTCCACCAATAGAAGACTCAATAAAGAATATGTGGGTCATACACACCACGGAATACTATGCAGTCATTAATGAGCCAAAAAATGATATCATGTCCTTTGCAATGAGCTAACACAGGAACAGAAAACCAAATACTGCATATTCTTTCTTATAAGTGGGAGCTAAATGATGAGAACACATGGATGCAAAGAGGGGAAAGCAGATACTGAGGACCAGTTGAAGGTGGAGGCTGGGAAGAGGGAGAGGAGCAGAAAAAATTCCTATTGGGTACTAGGCTTAGTACCTGGGTGACGAAATAATCTGTACATCTAACCCCCATGACATGAATTTACCTGTATCACAAACTTGCACGTGTGCCCTGAAGCTAAAATAAAAGTTGAAAGAACTGTCCATCCTGGCAGCCTCCATTTTCCCACCTGCTACTTATGTGTCAACCCACTTCATTCCAACTTTCAGCCTGAGAACTCTTCAGAAACACCTCTCTCTTTGTTTCTCTCTCAGGTTATCAATGACCGTCCTGTCAATACATTCAATGGATATATTTCAGTCACCATTATATTTGGCCTCTCCATGTCTGTGACACTACTGACCATCCACTCCTTCTAGAAACATTTCTATCTGTCATCTTCATGATACAAACTCTTCCAGTCTTACTCCTGCCTCTTTTGCTACCTCTTCCGTTTCCTTTGAGGGTTCAACTTCTTTCATGCAGTTATTAAATGCTAGAGTGCTGACATGGTTTGGCTGTGTCCCCACCCAAATATCATCTTGAATTCCCACGTGTGGTGGGAGGGACCCAGTGGGAGGTAACTGAATCATGGGGGCAGGTGTTTCCTGTGCTGTTCTCATGACAATAAGTCTCATGAGATATGACAATTATTGTAAGAGAGAGTTTTCCTGCACAAGCTCTCTTCTCTTGTCTGCCGCTATGTGAGACAAGGCTTTCTCACCTTCCATCATGATTGTGAGGCCTCCCCCGCCACGTGGAACTGTGAGTCCAATAAATCTCTTTCTTTTAAAATTGCTCAGTCTCAGGTATGTCTTTATCAGCAGCGTGAAAATGGACTAATACAAGTGTGCTGAAGCTGCCTCTTAGATTTTTTCTTCCTATTCTATACTCCCTTTAGCCCTACTGGAACAGTAACTGATTACCGGGGAGGTTCCTTAAAGGAAAAGTCAGGAGCTGCTGCCAGAGCAAGGAAAATGGTTGCTGTAAATAGATACTGACCATGCAAAAAATAAACAAGGAGGTCGGGCATGGTGGCTCACTCCTGTAATCCCAGCACTTTGGGAGGCCAAGGCGGATGGATCACTTGAGGTCAGGAGTTTGAGACCAGCCTGGCCAACATGGTGAAATCCTGTCTCTACTACAAATACAAAAATTAGCCAGGCGTGGTGGCACACACCTGTTGTCCCAGCTACTTGCAAGTCTAAGGCAGGAGAATTGCTTGAACCTGGGAGGCAGAGGGTACAGTGAGCCAAGATTATACCACTGCATTTCAGCCTGGGCAACAGAGCGAGACTGTGTCTCAAAAACAAACAAACAAACAGAAACAACTAAAATAACAAAGGAAAACAAAAGCAAACTAAAAGTCCACTACGACAGTGTATTAAATATAATCTATCCCCAAACTTATCCATCATGTCCTGTTTCAGCCACGACACAACCAATAGTTTTGTGACAATGCTGTACCATAAATTACTGCTATGTTTTTGAGCCAATGCCCATTTGGAATTTTTGTTTTTCTTTCAAATTTGCTAACAGAAACCCTACCTGCTTCTCTTTTTTTGAGACAGAGTCTCACTCTGTCACCAGGCACCAGGCTGGAGTGCAGTGGCGCGATCTTAGCTCACTGCAACCTCTGCCTCCCGTGTTCAAGCAATTCTCCTGCCTCAGCCTCCCAAGTAGCTGGGACTACAAGCACACGCCACCATGCCCAGCTAATTTTTGTATTTTTAGTAGAGACGGGGTTTCACCATGTTGACCAGGATGGTCTTGATCTCTTGACCTCGTGATCTGCCCACCTCGGCCTCCCAAAGTGCTGGGATTACAGGTGTGAGCCACCGTGCCCAGCCCTACCTGCTTCTTAAGACTCATAAGACACCTTTTCTGGAAAACCTAAATTAATTTTTTTTTCTGTGTGTCCTCATAACACTTTGCCTCTCTTCCTGTGTACTTACTACATTGTATATTTATGGTACAGTTATTTCTGCTTTTGCAGTCTACACCCCTGCTACGTTGTAAGCTCCGTGAGGACAGCTATACCTGGTTTGTCTTACTCCTCATAGGATCTAGTACTGCCAAGTTCACGGTAAGTGCTATGTACTTTTTTGTTGGTTTGACAACAGTTGTCTATTCCTACTGAGTCATAAGCGGGCATACTGAAACGTCCAAGAATTAAAGAAGAGTGGCAATTGAGGAAGAGAAGAAATTTTATTTTTTACTCTTATTCAAATAATTAAGTCAATCCTAAATAGCCACAGATTTTAGATCCCTGAGAGCTGTCATGGGATAACAAGAGCTCCTCTGTTTCACATTTTGTAGGGAGAAGATAGCCTAATTCTAAATATTGTGAGTTGTTTCCCTAGTCTGGTTTTATCTCGAATGAATGACCTGCCCTTTGGTTGTTTGTGTTGGTCAGTCATGATCCTCATGTCCTAAACAGATGCAAACAATTATAGACTAACCTCTCTAAACAACTAAATTCCTGGAAAATAAAATCACCACTCTGATAATCTGGAAAGAATACTGATGACCTTTAACATCAAAATAATACAGTTGCAGCCTCCTGCATGTATTATTTATGAGAACACTCATGCTGTAAGTCACAAAGGGAGGTGAATGGCCCATGTTTATACCCTGGAGGCAGCTGCACTTTCCCAAGGATGAGGTTGGGAGATCATTCCCCCTCATATCTTTTTCTAAACACAGTGTAGGTCTGAGGTGAATGTGACCTCAGTTTTTCCTTCTCCGAGTCAGTTCTGCTTATAAGATTTTGGTGGTAATAGTTTCATTGAGAGCAACTTTTAGTCTGAATATGAGACGCTGACAAACACTGGGCTTACTCAGCATTGCACCACGTAGAAAGCTGTTTTTCTGACAATAGTAATTAATAAGGAATTGATGGGGATAGATGTCAGAGACATTTTGAAGAGTGACTGAAATCATCCCTCAATTCTGTGTTGAGTATTTCAAACTCTATACATCTGTGGATTTTTTTCTTCTTTTTTTAAGCTTTTATTTTAGCTTCAGGAGTACCTGTGCAGGTTTGTGATATAGGTAAACTTGGGTCACGGGGGTTTGATATATAGATTATTCCCCATCACCCAGGTAATAAGGCCAGTACCCAATAGTTATCTTTTCTGATCCTCTTCCTCCTCACACCCTTAAGTAGGCCCCAGTGTCTGTTGTTTCCCTCTTTGTGTACATGTGTTCTCATCATTTAACTACCACTTGTAAGTGAGAGCATGTGGTATTTGGTTTTCTGTTCCTGCATTAGTTTGCTAAGGATGATGGCCTCCAGCTCCATCCGTGTTCCTGCAAAGGGCATGATCTCATTCTTTTTTTGGCTACATAGTATCTCATGGTATATATGCACATTTTCTTTATCCAGTCTGTCATTGATAGACATTTAGGTTGAGTCCATGTCTTTGCTATAGTCAATAGTGTTGCAATGAACATACATGTGCATGTGTCTTTACAGTGGAATGATTTATATTCCTTTGGGTATATGCCCAGTAATGGGATTACTGGGTCCAGCCACGGATTTCTTAAGACTCACCCTATTTGGTCATCTCCTTGACATGCAGTATCACAATTTCTAAATCCCCTGGCTTCAAAGTCTTAAGCTTGCCTTATGTAAATCGTAGACTTTTTGCCAAGCCCAGAAGGAGATCTTACTATGTTACATTTACAGAACAAAATATAATGGACTTAATCATTCTGGTTGATTAAAATAATGTCTGTGAAAGACAGTTGTTATTCCTCATTTGCTTTAATATCTTTGTCTTCATCTTTATGATAACTTAAGTTCATAACTTCTTTTGCTGCTGAAATCGTTTTATGAATGTGTTTCTATGTTGGTTGAATCTGAAGCAAACTCAAACAAGAATGATTCTTCCTATTTTAAAATTATGCTTTTATTTTAGTTTTTAAAATTATACTTTTAAAGGTGTAGACTACTTTGGGAAATGTATTATACCTAAATACAAACATGCCAAAAGGCACTTTAGCTCACAGTTAATTGTTTTATAGAGGAAATCTTGCTTTACTAAATTACTTAGCCAGATTTTGCTTTAAAAGGGAGCTCTCCTAGTGTTTTCTACTGAAATAATTACTTGCTGGAAAGCCTGTGTAGAAGATAAATTTTAGGTCACTCTTTACTAATAGAATTGTCAGGCTGCCTGTGGTGGTGCACGCTTATAATCCCAGCTGTTTGGGAGGCTGAGGCGGGAGGATCACTTGAACCCCGAGGCGGTCAAGGTTGCAATGAGCTGTGATTACACCACTATGCTCCAGCCGGGGTGACAGAGTGAGATTCTGTCTTTATTTTTTTTTAAAACAAAAGTTTGCCAGGTAGAATACAGAATGCCCAGTTAAATTTGAATTTCAGATCAATGACAATTTTTTGGTATATATATGTTGCAATCATTGTATGGGTATATATTTATACTGAACAAATGATTTATTATTTGTCTGAAATTAAAATTTAACTTGATGTCCTGTATTTTTATTTGGTGAATCTGGAAATCCTACCAGAATAGAAGAAAATCTTATTTATTAAATATTTATTACAAAATTTCAATGTGTAACAAACAATTTTTTGGGTAACTTTTCTTTCATTAACTGAGGCGAACTGTGTTAGATGATAACATGCAAAGTTCTTTGAAAACGGAAAATATGGGTACAAAAATGTTGTTCATATGTGTTAGGAACAAAGCATGAATCAAGGGTTTTATGAATGTGTTTCTGTGTTGTTTGAATCTGAAGCAAACTGAGACAAGAATGATTCTTCCTATTTTAAAGTTATGCTTTTATTTAAGTTTTAAAAACTATACTTTTAAAGGTATAGACTACTTTGGGAAACCTATTGTATCTAAATAGTATCATCTAACACAGTTTACCTCAGTTAATGAAAAACAAAAAAGTTAACCAAAAAATTGTCTGTTACAAATTGAAATTTTGTAATAAATATTTAATAAATAAGATTTTCTTCTATCCTGGTAGGATTGCCAGATTCAGCAAATAAAAATACAGGACACCAAGTTAAACTTTAATTTCAGACAAATAATAAATCATTTTTTAGTATAAATATATCCATACAATGATTGGAACATACAACACTCATGAGCATGAAACCGTGTGATGACAAAGGCTTGGGAGGGAGGTCAGAGTTACTTTTTCTCCTGTCTTGACCGTAATTCCAAGTTTCCCAACCCCTAATCACTCTTAGGCAAACCATTTTACCAGAACACGCACATGAAGTGAAGTTGTATTGGATCTGAGTTGAGAGCAATAAAAAGTAAGAGTATAAGACCGGGCACGGTAGCTCAGGCCTGTAATCCCAGCACTTTGGGAGGCTGAGGTGGGCAGATCACAAGGTTAAGAGATTGAGACCATCCTGGCCAACATGGTGAAACCCTGTCTCTACTAAAAAATGCAAAAATTAGCTGGGTGTGGTGGCGTGCACCTGTAGTCCTAGCAACTCGGGAGGCTGAGGCAGGAGAATCGCTTGAACTCGGGGGTGGGGCTGGAGGTTGTAGTGAGCCAAGATCGCACCACCACACTGCAGCCTGGCAAAAAATGTATAGCGGGGAATGGTGGCCCTCCTGTAGTCCCAGTTACTTGGGAGGCTGAGGCGGGAGGATCCCTTGAGCCAAGGAGCTTGAGGCTGCAGTGAGCTATGATTGCACCACTGTACTCCAGCCTGGGCCACATAGAGAGATTCTGTTTCTAAAAAAACAAAAAAGAAAAACAGTAGAGGCAGAGAGAGTTTAGGCTTCACAGTAAAAACGATCTAGGTTCAAATCCTGAATGCCTTGATCCTGTTACTTAACTTCTGCTTGTCAACATTTGTATTAAAAGTTTAGATAAGGCCAGGCACAGTGGCTCACACCTGTAATCTCAGCACTTTGGGAGGCCAAGGTGGGTGGATCACGTGAGGTCAGGAGTTTGTGATCAGCCTGGCCAACATGACGAAACCTCGTCTCTACTAAAAATACAAAAATTAGCCGGGTATGGTGGCACATGCCTGTAATCTCAGCTACTCAGGAGGCTGAGGTAGAAGAATCATTAAACCCGGGAGGTGAAGGTTAAAGTGAGCTGAGATCACGCCACTGCACTCTAGCCTGGGCAGCAGAGTGAGACTCTTTAAAAAAAAAAAAAAAAGTTTAGATGAATGGCTTTTCTGCATAAAGTGACTGGATTATATTAGCCATTCACTATATGATAGCTTTTATTATGATTATGGTAAGGATATAAAAAGAGAGCAGAAGTAATAAAATAAGAAAGGTGAAGGAAAGGAGGCATGGAATGAAAGAAGGGGAAATAATGAAATTTAAAGGTCTTAAAAAAAATCTTTTAAGGATTAAAATGAAATGAAAATCAGTAACCGTCTCTTCCACTCCCAACAATAACAAAAATCCCAGTGTAGGTGGGGTGCTGTGGCTCACGCCTCTGATCCCAGCACTTTGGGAGGCCAAGGTGGGCAGATCACTTGAGATCGGGAGTTCCAGACCAGCCTGACCAATATGGTAAAACCCCGTCTCTACTAAAAATACAAAAATTAGCCAGGCATGGTGGCACATGCCTGTCATACCAGCTACTTGGGAGGCTGAGGCAGGAGAATCGATTGAGCCTGGGAGGCGGAGGCTGTAGTGAGCTGAGATCGGGCCACTGCACTCCAGACTGTGTGACAGAGCGAGACTCTGTCTCAAAAAAAGAATATTAAGAATATTACTGTCTTTATATAAAAAGCAGAGGTTTTTTTTTTGGTCTGATAGAGAAACATAGACTTGAATCAAGGCGTCCTTGATGCACATATTTTGATAGAGACTTATAAATTAGGATTCAATCATGATTAAACAGTATTTGACCCAAATAAATTCTGTGAGTGTTTGGCAACACGGAGATTAACAAACTCTGGCATGTAAAATTCCTGGGAGTTATGAAGGTAAGATCCAAGATAACTTGTCTACAGTTAGGAGCTTGCCCTAAGTTATGAACAATTCCCCAAATTTTCTAAAGTGTTTTAGAAACCGAAATCCCTGTACACAGGTGGAGAGAATCTTCCCTCAGCCCCTCAGGTCATCGGCTTATAGCCGGAGGCATAGGTTTCATTATAGAACATCATTATCATAGCTTGCATAGCTGCAGATGCAAATGACAGTAATTAACCATTGGCATTTTCAAAGAAAGGGTTTAGGAGGAGCCTTCAACCTTTCACTATGGCTCAGGACCAAGTGACCACATTGCTATTGATTATGACCTCTGACAGACTTAACATCCTAAAGCCTTGTTCCAACGCACATTTGAAACAGAGATAGATCAAGCACACAACTAATGAATTTAACAGCCTCATTAGCTAACTCTGCCTTGCCTTAATAGTTCACAGAAATGCTCTGGGCATTTTAAAACAGGCACTAATGGAGAAAGCTTCGGGGATTTCAGGCAAGTGCTTTTCCTTCCCCAGATGCCTTCCTACCAATAGCTTCACGACATCTCCTGACCGCCTGCCTGTCAGGTCCTATCTGTGTGCTGGGTGTCCTGCAACACTGCTGAAGGAAGCAATCATTTTAAATGGCTCCAAACGAAGTTTGTTATTGCCCATTATTTATTTACTTGATCTTGGAGTCACAGAAAATTACACAGGCCAAGATCTGAGGCTTCTCTCTCTGCTTCATCCTGGGCTTTAGTCCTTCCAGCTCAACTGGAGACATTTCATATGCCGTGAGCTGCATTTTAAGCTGCTCTCTTGCAGTGGGTCACAGTTTACTCTGGGGTGGCATTGCCCTCATCCTTTTTATAGAGTTGCTTCTCCTACACCTCTTTGTGTGTGTCCTTTTCCATTTGAGGCCATTTCCAACCTCCCTTCTGGGACACCCATTCCTTAACTCTTGTGGTTAAGGTTGGTTCAAAGTCTAAGTATTCATGGTACCATTTTTTTTCTCATTCTTCCCAGGTTACATAGTTGAATATACTGGATATAAGATAGGCAGATAATCCATGTGAGGAAGGAGACCCTTAATCACCCTTAAGCAACTAAAACCATCCCCCCCTTGAATTCCACATTGCATTTCAATAGGAGAAGTAAAGGCTGGCAGACTGGGCGCCACCTTAGTGTGGAGGCATCTTTCCGGAAGTCACTGTTTTTACTTTAATAAGATCAAACCCCACCTAAGTCACTGTACCTCATGCCTACTCCATGGCCCAAGACCCTTTCACATGTAATTTCTAGAGTTGTAAGCCCAAGACCCTTTCACATGTAATTTCTAGAGTTATAAGCCTTTAAAGGGCAGGGACTTTCTCTGTGAGCTTGAGCTTGGCTGTTAGGCAACTATGCCACCTTGCTCCCGGCTGAATAAATCACCCTTTCTTTTCCAGTTCCGAATTCGAGAGATCTGTTTCTTGTGGCCGCTCCTGCTTCTTATCAATTTAGTCTACTGGCAATATCTGAAAAACTGAAAAGAATTAGATGGGAATGTGTTAGGAACTGGGAGAAGAAATAATTGAAGAATCATGGTTACTCTATAAATCTCAGGACTTCTGGTTCATTTCCAAATAGCTGCAAGAGGATAGCCTTTCAAGGGAATGGACTGATAAAGACATCCATACTCTAGCAAATATACCTCATTTGTATATTTTCTGCAAATCTTATGGTCAATTTGTATCAGTATAAATAAGTCTCTCCTAAGCTTTTTCATCTCCTGGCACACAAAAATGATTTTTTTTTTTTTTGAGACCAAGGCTTGGTCTGTTGCCTATGCTGGAGTACAACAGTGTGACCTCAGCTCAATGAAACCTCTGCCTTTCAGGTTCAAGCAATTCTCGTGCCTCAGCCACCCAAGTAGCTGGGATTACAGATATGCACCAGTATGCCCAGCTAATTTTTGTATTTTTTTTTTCAGTAGAGATGGGGTTTCGCCATGTTGACCAGGCTGGTCTCAAACACCTGACCTCAAGTGATCCACCCACCTTGACCTCCCAAAGTGCTGGGATTACAGGTGTGAGCCACTACTCCAGGTCTCAAAATGATATTTGCACCACATGCTGGGGTGCACTAATGGAGATTTAGAGTGTCTATATGAAGGCTGAGGGACAATTCACTATTTTTCATTTTAAATGATTGTGAAGAGAAGAGAAATTACACAGCACTGGGAGACATATATTTTATTTATTTATTAAAAGACAGAAACAAGTGGAACTTTTTTTCCTTTGAGATGTTTATGCATTTTGAAAAAGTAGTATGTTGGAGAAATAGGAGAAAATTCACATTTCTGAGCACTTACTCTGTATCAAGGACTAAGGCAGGTGGATCATTTGAGGTCAGGCATTTGAGATCAGCCTGGCCAACGTGGTGACACCCCATCTCTACTAAAATACAAAAATTACGGGAATGTGTGGTGTGTGCCTGGGATCCCAACTATCTAGGAGGCTGAGACAGGAGAATCTCTTGAACATGGTAGGTGGAGGTTGCAGTGAGCCAAGACCATACCTCTGCAATCCAGCCTGGTGACAGAGTGAGACTCTGTCTCAAGGGATCTTTCATTGCTGAATTTATAGCAGTTGGAATAATACCCAGTACAGAGGAGGTGCCCCGTATTTCTGATTGATTAAATAAAAGGCAAATCACAGTTAATAAACTGACGTTTCAAGGTGCTGATCAAGGTTAGCTATACAGGCAGCAGATTTTTGAGCTAGAATTGAGCTCAGTCTGTTGGTCTTCAAAACCAGGCATCTCCACTGCACAGTATTGGTTTCCCCATTGCAGAGAAGTGCATCCTCAGCCAAATGAATCACTTCTGGATACAGAGCAGAAAGCAGTTCACTGCCATAAATTCATTCAATTTCTAACCCAATCCTTTTGTGCACTATCTCCTTTTTTTGCTCTAAGTGCAATCTTTATTAACTTCCGTGGAAAATATAAATAAGTTATCATTCATTGGGTTTAGAGCCCCTAAAGGTTGGTAATTAAAATTTTCAAAAGTTTAAAGAGTTAATTAGGCCCCAAATCTTGAGTCACATTTAACAAAATAGGGACCTTAATAACCATTGGTATTCAAATATTGATGATCAGTAGTTCAGAAGTTAACAATTAAGTATGTTATGCCCAAGAGTATTTTGGAGAATTTCAGCTTTGATGAGAGGAAATTGACTTTACTTTTTTTTTTTTTTTTTGACACAGAGTCTTACTTTGTGGCCTAGGATGGAATGCTGTGGTACAATCTTGGCTCACTGCAACCTCTGCCTCCCAGGTTCAAGCAATTCTCCTGCCTCAGCCTCCTGAGTAGCTGAGATTACAGGCATGCATCACCACACCCAGCTGATTTTTGTATTTTTAGTAGAGACAGGGTTTCACCATGTTGGTCAGGCTGGTCTCGAACTCCTGACCTCATGATCCACCTGCCTTGGCCTCCCAAAGTGCTGGGATTACAGGCATGAGCCACTGCTCTCAGCCTTGTATTTTCTTTTTTAGTAGAGATGGGATTTTGCCACGTTGCCCAGACTGGTCTTGAACTCCTGGCTTCAAGTGATCTACCCACCTTGGCCTCCCAAAGTGTTGGGATTACAGGCGTGAGCCACCACACCTGGCCACTTTTACTATTTTTTACCATACCTTGTAACAAGGTGGTGCAAAGTTTTCATTTATTTATTCTTGAAGTCCTTGCCAACCTTATCAAATGCCCAATAACACGGCTTCCTCCCAGGCTTACTGCAAGGGCCACAGAAGATTCCTTCTGTCCCTTGCAAGTCTTATTGCTAACATCTTATGTAATGCTGTGTGGCATACTTAGGGAATCATATGTGAAATTACTTAATCGTATGCACACTCAGGTTGAAGGAACATGTTTGTGTCACAAAGTATCTTTTTCTATATCAGATTTTTTTAAAAAAAGCCAAAATGAAAATATACAACCCCATGAAATATTCATATGAAGTTACTCTGATTTGGGCTAACATGACTTATCTGAAGAATATGTGCTAAGTACATTCAGGGTGGCCTTTTTCTCAGGGTCTAGAAGCATGAGCGTTACTGGGGCAGACTTTTTCTGGGGTCAATATTTGGGACCTGACAGCAATTCAGATAGATCTGTGGATCGGGGGTGATGGAGCTAGGGGTGGACGGAGGGGTGATTGGCATTATCCCACCTGCAATTTCCATCTCAAGCATTCCCCTACTGCCTTCTTCTGGCCATACTCCCTTTCTAGTGGCCAGAAGAAGGCAGTAGGGGAATGCTTGAGGCGGAAATTGCAGGTGGGACAATGCCAGTTTTCTTCTTGGTAGCTTCCAGAATAGCTCATTCAAATTCTCAGACTTCATCAATTGTCATGTGCTTGTTTGGACATGACTCAGCATGTCATTTGCAGGTGAGAAATGTTGATTTCTCATGCACGTTTTTCCACATTCCTGAATATCATCCATTGTCATATACCATTCATGAACCCATGCAAAAGCCTGTGTCGTCTTTGACTGACTTGTGAACAAATTGTTCTACTTTGGTCTGAAGCCTCCAGACTTCCAACCTCACTTGCTGTCTCCAGCTTGTAGGAGCACATGATGGGCTGATGTCTGTCTATTCGTCCTTCCCTTAACTGTCCCTGTCCTGTCTTCTGTGACTTGAAGTGTTTAGGATCCTCCGGTTCTTTGTAGTAGTGCTCTGGAATTTCATTGCAGACAATATTAATAAAGCAAACTTCTCTCTCTAGGTTTTTGGCTTCCTCATAAAAAACATTTACCAGCCAGGCTTTATGGCTACAGGTGTGAACCGCTGCGCATGACTCTCTCTCTATTTTAAATTAAAAAAAAAATGCCAGTTTATTTTAAAGGATATTATGAAGAATACATACATACATATGGGAGAAGGGGAATGGAACTTCCACACCCTCCCTGGGTGCACTACCCTCCAGGAACCTCCATGTATTCAGCTATCGAAGCTCTATTTCCATAATTTTTAATGAGGCCTTAAACTTGCTTTTATGACTGTAAGTTTTTAATATTAGTTGTTATAGTTGAATGGCTTCATGTAATTTCTGATTAAGACTTTTCAATAATAGTCTCTTTAATATTTTTATGTTCAACAACAGATTCTCTTCCCAGAAACATATGACAAAAATTTAAGCCAATTTTCACAATTATTTAAAATAATTAGAACACTTGAATTACATTGGAAATGACAGCCTTTCCTTATCTTCTCCTTATAAATGTAACACAGAGATCTCTTACGATAATGTGATTTCTATAAAACTTTTCCATACCAGGTATTTCAATATAATAATAAAGCAAAACTTTGCAGAAAGCACTTTTGCACTGGTGGGATCCATTAATAGAAAATAGGAAGGTGTATCTGACTTACGTGATGACAGAGATTGAAGTGCTGACTGTCCAGTGTCTGTTAGGAGTCCCCATCCAGTTTCCTGGAACAAAGGGTTAATGGCAGGAGGAGTTTATTTAACAGCTTCCTAAGAGTGTTCCAGCCAGCAAGATTAGGGAGGAGGATGGCAACAAGGCTGATGGCAAGCATGGGCAGACAGTAGTTGAATCTTTGCTGTTGCGCATGTTAAATACATCTATATGCCCATTGGCATTGGTGTGTTTGTTGCATATATTAAATACATCTATATGCTTATCGGTATTGGTGTGTTCTAAGTGACCACTCTAAAAAGTAAGCACATTCTTTAAAATGTACCTCTATTATTATTTTGAAATAATGTAGAGAGCTGGCTCCAAAAGTCAATATCCAAGTAATAGTTTTTTTTGGAGGGGGAACAGAATCTCATTCTTTTGCCCAGGCTGGGGTATACTGGTGCAGTCACAGCACACTTTAACCTTGAACTCCTGGGGTCAAGTGATCCTCCTGCCTCAACCTCCCCAGTAGCTAGACTGTAGGCATGTGCCACCATACCTGGCTAATTACATTTTTTTTTTTTGTAGAGATGGGGGTCTCTCTATGTTGCCCAGGCTGTTTCGTAATTTCTGGCCTCAAGTTCCTACCATGACCTCCCAAAGTACTGGGATTATAGGTGTGAGCCCCTGCTGCAAGCCAAGAGCATGTTTTTTGGCTATGCTCTGTGATTGGTAAAGCAGTAAGTACCAGATAGTCATCATTTTACTTGTCTCCTCCAGGAATCTCTGCAATGTATCTGACTTTGTTCATGTTCCTTCAACTCTCTGAAGATTTTTGAATAAGGCTGCTTAAGGCTGGAGGCAACTCTCTTGGGGACAAGCCAGCCTAGTTGCTGTGGGTGCCAAGGAGATTAGTATCTCTCAGCATGCCTGTAATCCATTTGCGGTTTACCAGTATATTTTAGCACCCTGATTAGCAAGCTATAGTATGAATAGTGTCTTAGAGGAGGTCTCCGTATCCCATTTCCCATGCCATGCATATGCCTAATGAGGATGCCCTAAAAACTGGTTTAGCCTATTATCAGGAGAACCTGAAATTCAGTACCTCCAGGAAAGTTCTGCAAAAGAGATCTTCCCCAGTTCCCTCACCCAGGGTGGTAAGTGGGCTGAGGAGTGTCTAATATGGCACCCAACTGTGATCAACTGAATTGTGAAAGCTGATTGCAGTTCCTTGGGGCAGAGCCCAGGCAAACTTCTTCAGTGTGTATCAATCCAATAGCAGTTGCTACTGTGAGTGGAAGGGACAGATTAAATAATCTGCTTTGGCCAGGTTGGTCTCGAGCTCCTGACCTCAAGTGATCCGCCCACCTTGGGCTCCCCAAGTGCTGGAATTATAGGCTTGAGCCACCATACTCGATCTTGAACTTTTTTAGTGCAGTTTTAGATTCACAGCAATACTGAGTAGAAACAATAGAGTTCCTGCTGCTATGTCTTCAAGGTCCAGCTTTCATATCATTATCTCTATGAAATCTTCTCTGATTTCCCATAGATGTAAATAAAATTTTCTCTTCCAAAATTTCATGGCCCCTTTTAGAAAATTGAACAAGGTTTCATTTTCTCATCTGTTTCATTTGTCACGTACCTATCTTCTCTTCTTCTCTAGAATGTAAATTCGTTAAGGGCAGGATCCATGTCTAATCTATCTCTGATCTTCTAACACCATGATTTCATCATTGTTTTGGCAAATATTGGAGTACCCATGTATTACACTGTGCTGCTTACATATTTATAGATCTGCTTTTCTTATTTGACTGAGACCTCTGAGATTATATATTTTTTGTTCCTATATCTCCCAATGCCTTGAGCAATGTCAAGAATACAGTAAGTGGTTGATAAATGCTTGCTTCTTTTAGTCTGAAAGGAAGCTGGCTGTTCTACAGTAAAATTTCAGTTGAAACATCAATAAATATTAAGTAGTAATCATAAGAAACTGAAAATTATGGAAAAGTATAGAACAATTTGTTTTCAATTGGATATATTTCTTGTGTTATCAAAGAATATATTTTTATCTCCCAGTGTTTCCTAAAGCTTGGTGACCTTTGTGTAAGATGAGATATCTTTTATGGATGAAAATAGATCTCTAGCTCTTTGAAATCCTAACTCCTTATGACAGTAGAAAAATATCAAGAGAAAAAGAGTTTGAGTCAAAATACATCTTTAAAGTTTTCTTTTTCTCAGGACATTTGACATTTAAAACTGATTATCTCTTGCCACTTGAATCTCAGCATTGACCTCAAGGGTTCTGTAGAAGGGGCAGGATTTAGAGGGCAAAGAGAAGCACCGGAAATCAAAGCGAATGAAAATGGAAAGTAGAGAGGTATAACCTGGTCTAGGTGATGTCAAATTCAGATCAAGCGCAGGGGGTAATTTATGGGATGGATCAAAGGGAAAGGGATAAATGATGATGAGAGTAGCAACATTAAGTCCAAAAAGACGAGAAAAATGGAAGAGGCCAAAGGACAAGACACACAATAGGTGAGGAGGGAACATTTCTAAAATAACAGCTGTGATACTTTAACTTTTTGAAAAATTGCACAAATAACTTTAGAATATTGGTAATAAAAATACAGATAAAATTCCCCCTCAATACCATTTCCCCTAGAAGTCAAATCTTTTTCCTTTTTTTTCCCACCTCCAGAGAATGGAAAAATTTGAGGTACAAACCTATCAATTGTCTCTATAAATAACTACAAAATTTTGACTTACATTTATTTATAATGCCTAAGGCATAGCCACAAGTTCTCCTCCTCTTGGGAAAGAAGGGGAAAATTTTAGGAGTTGGCTGCTCTTGGCTGGGTGTGGTAGCTCACCCCCATAATCCCAGAACTTCAGGAGAATGAGGCTGGAGGATCGCTCAAGCCCACCAGTTTGAGACCTGGCTGGACAATATCATAAGATCTCGTCTCTACAAAAATATTACAAAAGATTAGCCAGGCATGGTGGTGTGTGTCTGTATTCCCAGCTACTGGGGAGGCTGAAGCAGAAGGATTTGTTGAGCTTGGCAGGCAGAGGTTTACTGAGCTGAGATTGCACCATTGTACTTTCAGCCTGGGTGACAGAGTGAGACCATGTCACAAACAAACAAACAACACCCCCCCCCAAAAAAAACCAAAAATCAAAAAAATGAGTTCACAGTTCTTATCTTCACTTTAAACATCCCTTCCTCAAGGTGGTTCTCCTTCTAATCCCAAAATAACAGAAACATGGAATTAGGTTAAGACTACTAACTAAAGAATTTTATCTCTTTATGCCGTTATGTTCATTAATGGGCATTCTAGATTTTGAGGCACTTATTTGTTATTTTCTGTCTTAGCATACGTATTAGCATTCACAGATGTAACATACCCTTAGAAGCATACTTACATTTTGAAAAATCATCACCTTCAAATTGTAGAGAAAAGAAGCACTGAAATAATTCATAATTTCCATCAAATCTAGTGGTACTTCCTAACTATGGACCACATTGTAGACAGGGGAGGTGGCAGTTTACATACATTTCCTACAGAATTATCTGTAGCTATAAGTTTTCATCTCTAATTTGGAAAGAATAACAAATTCCAAGAAATAATAATAATATATTGATAGGGCCTATCTTGGGTATACAGTAATTTATGTATAAAGTATCATACATAAATGCTGGTATTTTATTATTTGTGATAGATTACTTGCAATTCACCTCTCAGTTGGTTAAATGCGTTCATACATAACATTATGGTTGAGTATGGTTGGTCTAACATGACATTGTATGAACTATAACCTGTGTAGCCACTGTAAAGACTTTTTGTTGTTGTCGCCCAGGCTGGAGTGCAGTGGCACAATCTCTGCACACTGCAATCTCCACCTCCTGAAGTTAAGCAATTCACCTGCCTCAGCCTCCAGAGTAGCTAGGATTACAGGTCCCCACCACCATGTCCAGCTAATTTTTGTATTTTTAGTAGAGACAGGATTTTGCCATGTGGGCCAGGCTGGTCTCGAACTCCTGACCTCGTGATCCACCCATCTCAGCCTCCCAAAGTGCTGGATTACAGGTGTGAGCCACCACACCCAACTTTGTAAAGACATTTTAATCCTCTAACAGTGAAGTCAATGAGGAGACCTTGAAATTGTTTTTGAATGTCTGATACATTTTTTTCTTTATTTCTTTATTTTACTTTATTTTATTTTATTTTTGAGACAGAGTCGTACTCTATTGCCCAGGATGGAGTGCAATGGTACAATCACAGCTCACTACAACATCGAACTTCTAGGCTCAAGCAATTCTCTCATCTCAGCCTCCCAAGTAGCTGGGACCACTGGTGTGTGCCACCATACCTGGGTAATTTAAAAAATTTTTTGTAGAAACGAGGTCTTGTTATGATGCCCAGGCTGGTCTCAAACTCCTGGACTCAAGCAATTCTCTTGCCTCAGCCTCCCAAAGTGCTGGAATTACAGATGTGAGCTACTGTGTCCATCACATTTTCTTGCAAGGACCTGAATATCAGCTCTTTGCCAAGTCAGATGGTTTGGCACATAGGCAAGGATAATTTTAGAGCACTGAGATAAAATACAAAAATAGCAATAATGTAGTTTTTAAAGCTAACTCTGGGATCAAAAGAGAAATATGTAAACAATTAACTATGTTTTCTTAAAGATTTATAGGAGCATTGTGACCTGACCAAAGATAAAGAAGCTCCCAACATCCCTGGCCCCTTGCTGGCACCCAGATGTCTGTGTTCATTGATTACCTCTTGATCCCAATCCCCTTCCCTTCCCCTGCCCTTAACATAAAAAGAACCTGAAATTTGTACTGATTAAGATGATACTTTAGAATGATAGTTCACCATCTTCTTGGTTTTCCTGGCTTTCCAAATAAACCTACTTTTCCTCCCACCAACCCTTGTCTCTCAAGTTTGGCTTTTGAGTTGCTAGCAGCTGACCCTGTGTTCAGTAACATTTTCAATAGAAATCACTATTATTTCTCTTGAGAATCCACCGGCTGAAATTCAAGTTCTTTCTCTAATGCCAAAATCCAAAATCTCCATTTCATCAGCTTCAAATACATTAAAAAATGTCAAAATGTATTATGACAATGTTGTCAGATAAAGCCAAAAATATCTTCCATCTTTTATTGTCTTTGAATAGTCAGAAAATTAACAATAAAGGAATATCAGAGATGCTTCTCTAGAAACTTCAGTCTTATAATTAAATCTGCCAAACATTTGCATATGGTGTTTATAGCACAGTGTTTTATGTTTTCCAGGGAGAGAGGTTACAGTTAATGAGTTGTATAACTCATCTGAATTCATTCTTTCCTTTCTGTGTAAGTTGATTCCAAGACATCAGTCTAAAGACCAGGAACAGAAGACCAGACGCATAATTCAAATTACTGAGCACCTTCTGCTAACAACGTATAGTTATTTTTTTTACTTAATACTTATGTGTACATAACCCAGAACCTAAGTTACCTTAGTATGTGTGTACTTAGGTTTTGGATTTAAAAAATAATAAATTATATACCTCTAGTCTTTCTTTTTTTACTTTATTTTAAAAATAATTTTTAAAAATTTTACTAAGTTCAGAATACATGTGCAGAACTTGCAGGTTTGTTACATAGGTATACATGTGTCATGGTGGTTTGCTGCACCTATCAACCTGTCATCTAGGTTTTAAGCCCTGCATGCATTAGATATTTGTCCTAATGCTCTCCCTCCCCTATGTAGCTCTAGCTTTCAGTTCAAAGTCTAGTAGGGGATTTTTTTTTTTTGAGTCAGGGTCTCACTCTATTGCCCAGGCTTGAGTGCAGAAGCACAATCTTGGCTCACTGCAAGCTCTGTCTCCCAGGCTCAAATCATCCTCCTACTTCAGCCCCCTAAGTAGCTGGGACCACAGGCACAGATCACTGCTCCTGGCTAATTTTTGTGTATATGTACTATATAATATATATATAAAATATAAAAATAAATAAAATAAAAATATAAAATGTAATATAATAGTATATAATATATATAATATAAAATATATAACATATATTTTGTAGAGAAGGGGTTTCGCCATGTTGGCCAGATTGGTCTTGAACTTCTAAGCTCAAGCAATTCACCTGCCTCCACCTCCCAAAGTACTAGGATTACAGGCATAAGCCACCATGCCTGGCCAAAATAAATATGAATAAGTGGTAATGGAATGTAAAAGACTCCTATATTGAAGCATTGTGTCACAGGCCACCAACTCTGCCTAGGGAACCCTTCTCAGAAGAGAGGAACTTTGAGGTGGTCCTTGAGGAATGAGTTGGAGTTTTCTGAGAAAAAAGAAACCTAATGGTCTTTCAGGCAGAGGAAACAGTACTTGTTTGGGAATAAGAGTTTAGGGAGAAAGGCAAAGAGTTCTGTGTAACTAAATTCAAAGGAGTACGTGAGTGTATTGCCTTGAGCCTCATTTATGTTTTATTTCTGAATATACCCTGAACTTTTCTTCTGCCTATTGCTTTCTGAAGTGTTAAATGAACAATGATCCAAGATAGACACGACACCTCGTAGCCTTCCACTCCGTTGTGGAGTGGGTTAAGATGCATCTCTAGGATATTTATAGATTATGCCTTTAACACATTCACAATATATTGACTAAGACAAACTAGAAGCATTTTGCTTCTATTTACTTGAGTGAGTGGAAGGAACTGAAGCATAAAGAGCCGTGAATGACTCATTTGGTGGGGAGTGTTAGGCTATAACTTCAGACCTCTGATTTCGAGGGAGACTTTCGTTCATATCTGCACACCTTCCAAGATCTACAGGCATTGTTTTCCACAGCACAGCTACCTCACCATCTTAAGGGAAGGCACATTAAAAGAGCAACTATCTCTGCCAACCTGCGATCCTTTTTGTTCTGAAAATACCACCTGTACTCACTGTTTGCCACCTACCAAGAAACAAGTGTTTAATGGCTCAGTCTTGGGTATCTGCAGGGCCTTCGCCTACGCTCATCATGATCTGATGGGAATTGGAGACCTGTAAGATGTGTGTTTTTTTTTACCCTCTTGGAGTTTATAATTGAGATGAGATTATCACCCAGTTAGAGCTTAATTACAGAGAGTTGGGCTGGGCGTGGTAGCTCAAATCTGTAATCCCAGCACTTTGCAAAGTCGAGGCAGGAGGATCCTTTGAGTCCAGGAGTTCAAGACCAACCTGGGCAACAAAATGAGACCCTATCTCTATAAAAAAAGAAAATAAAATAAGTTAGCCAGGGGTGGTGGTATGTGTCTGTAGTCCCAGGTATTTGGGAGGCTGAGGTGGGAGGCTGGCTTGAGCCCAAGAGTTTGACGTTGCAGTAAGCCAGGTTTGCCACTGCACTCCAGCCTGGGTAACAGAGCCAGACTCTGTCTCAAAAAAAAAAAAAAAAAAAAAAAAAAAAAAAAAAAAAAAAAAAAAAAAAGAGTTGGCGACACAAGCATAAGAATTAAATATGTTCCTGATTATTGAATGCCAAAACCATTTTATTAAAAAAAAGGTTTTTGAATCAAAAAAAAATCAAAATATATAATTCTTCTGTTTTTTTCCCAAACACTCTTATTTAAATTTTTTTTTTTTTTTTTTTTTTTTTTTTTTTTTTTTTTTTGA
>CAUYQU010019098.1:0-45908 GCA_963574635.1 Cheracebus regulus | reverse complement strand
ACACAAAGGCACAGAGGTGTCTCTGGAGCACCAGTGAGCAGCCAGTCGGGCTAGAGCTATGGGTTAATGCAGTTCACTGAGTGAAGATCAGACCATCGCTCCCAATTCTCTGCTTGCTGTCAGGTGACTGGGCAGTAACTTCCCCCAGAATGGACGGAGCTTATTTCCTTGCTTCACTTATGTTGGGTTTGGCCATGTGACTTGCTTTGAATGTGACTGTTGGGACAATGTATGGATTCTGAGCAGAGGGCTTGAGGTGCAGAGCGTGTTTCCTGTCATTTGCCTGTACTCTTGCCATTGACTAGGGGAAGAATATGTCACAGGTCTGTGCTGTCCAGGGACAATGAGAGGGACATAGGGCTGGGTGTGGTGGCTCACACTTGTAATCCCAGAACTTTGGGAGGCTAAGGCTGGTGGATCACCTGAAGTCAGGAGTTTGATACCAGCCTGGCCAACATGGTGAAACACCATCTCTACTAAAAATGCAAGATTAGCTGGGCTTGGTGGTGCATGCCTGTAATCTCAGCTACTTGGGAGGCTGAGGCAGAAGAATTGTTTGAACCCGGGAGGCAGAGGTTGCAGTGAGCTGAGATTGTGCCATTGCACTCCAGCCTGGGCAACAGGAGTAAAACTCCATCTCAAAATAAATAAATAAATAAAAAGACGTGGAACTAACTAAATCTAAGTCATACTCTGGAGCTAAGGACAGGCGACCTGCAGACCCAGGAGAGAGAAAATGTTTGTTTCTGCAAACCACTGGGATTCTGAGGCTGTCTTATTTTATTTTATTTTTTTGAGACAAGGTCTTGCTCTGTTACCCAGGCTAGAGTGCAGCCTTGAACTCCCAGGCTCAAATAATCCTCCCATCTCAGCCTCCTGAGTAACTGGGACCATGCTACATGCTATCACACCCAGCTAATTTTTTTAGTTTTTTGCAGAGAGTGAGATCTCACTATGTTGTCCAGTCTGGTCCTGAATTCCTGGGTTCAAGTGATCCTCCTGCCTCTGCCTCCCAAAGTGCTGGGATTACAGCTGTGAGCAACCATGCCTGGCCTCAGAGGCTGCCATTTATACATCAATACACTAATCACACACGCCTCACTGGCTGGTGAAAGGATCCAGGGACGAAGCAACATAGCGAGATCCCACACTCTGTGATAATGTCCTACTGCCTCAGCCCACTTTCCCAAAAGGGACCACATCCCCTGCATAAGAGAGCCTCTGTAGAGGAGAAAAACTCATACCTTTTCCTCACCCATTGCAGAGGTCATGGCTGACACCCTTATAACAAGAGAGAGATTAAATAAGAGAAAAGCAACACAAATTCATCTAACCAAAGTTTTCCATGACTTAGGAGCCTTCAGAAATCGAGACCCAAAGAAGCAAAGAAAACTGGATTTTTATGCTAAGTTGAAGACTGAACTCTGGCCCCCCATTTTTTTTTGAGACAGGGTCTCCCTCTGTCACCCAGGCTGGAGTGCAGTGTCATGATCAGGGCACTGCAGCCTCGAACTCCACCTTAGCATCTTGAGTAGCTGGGATAACAGGGATGTGTCACCACACCCAGCTAATTTTTAAAATTTTCATAGAGATGAGGTCTCATGTGTTGCCGGGGCTGGTCTCAAACTCCTGGGCTCAAGTGATCTCCCACCTCCCAAAGTGCTAGGATTACAGGCGTGGGCCCCATTGTGCCTGACTTTTTTTTCTCTTGCCAGAATTTTTCTTTCTTTTTTTTAAAGAAATGCATAGATTTTATGCAATCTTGCCCATATTCCTTTCTAAGAGGCCAGGGTAGTCATACCCTATAAACCACAAAATCTAGTGTTTTTAATTAACCCTGTAGAGTGCAGCTTATTTTCCAACCTGATTCTGGTATAACATCACATGATAGACAGCAGCCCTCTTTATCTTCACATAGGCATTCCTTTCTATTGACTTCAAGTCTTCAGACAAAGCTCAGTTCTTTCAACCAATTGCTAACTCAAGAATCCCTAAAATCCACCTATGACATGTAAGCCTCTGCTTTGAGATGCCCTGTCTTTTTGGGAACCAATGCATACCTTCCATGTACTGATTTATGATTTCATCTGTAATTCCCGTCTCCCTGAAATGTTTAACACCCAACTGCAACCCAACTGCCATGGGCATACTTTTCAGGACCTCCTGAGACTGTGTAATCTGGGCTGTGGTCACTCATATGGGCTCAGAATAAACCTCTTTAAATATTTTGATATAATTTTTTTTTTTACCATCAATCTGATGAAAGAAGTGAGTAACTGTGAAGAAATGTGATCTCATGGTAATAAACTGGGGGAGCTCAGCAAGGCCTGTTTGTTTTGATTTGTTTCTGCATCTCTGCGTGACATACTTTACCCCCCAGGTATGGGGCAGGATGCTTGCCACAGGAGGACCTTCCAGGGGCAAAGGGAGGAGGTCAGAGAGTGATCTATCTAGGTTTTGTGGCTTGCTTTTGGGAGTTGAGTTTCTATAACCTGCTTCAGGGGAGAAATGGGGGATGGAGAAAGGAAGTGGGGAGACGGTCACAGAGATCGTCTGGCTTCTTAGGTCCTTCTAATCTCCTTCAGTTTAAAGCACTCAGCATGCCATGGTGCCATATTTTGGGCGTACTGTGTTCTGAGTGTTGGCATCCCCCTAGGGCCTACCGACTGTTGAAGATGAAAAATGATGACATAAATTATTATTTTATAATAGGCACAAGGGCTTTGTAAAGCAGAGGACAGTTAACCATGGAGTAGCCTGAGCCACTCACAGTGACCCACCATTCCAGGCCAGGGTCTTCCTTTTTAAAGAAATGTATTTATATTTTATTATTATTTTTTAAATAGAGATAGAATCTCCTATGTTGCCAGGCTGGTCTTGAACTCCTAGGCTCAAGCGATCCTCCTGCCTTGGCCTCCCAAAGTGCTGAGATTACAAGTGTGAGTCACTGTGGCTGGCCTAGGCCAAGTGTCTTTCAATTGTGTCCCCCTGTCCTTCCATGTCCCATATGTACATGAAGCCCCTCCAAGATCATGCTGTATAAATTGCCACATCCTCAGTCTTGAAGTGAACCATTTTCTAAACTGGACCTGCCTGAGAATGGATGCCCCCTTCACAATTGCCTTTTCACATGTTGGAGAGGAAAAGCACACCTGCACCCACACAGAACCTTACTGCCCCAGAGTAAGGCTCAAAGGCCCTAAACAAAAGGACGGCTTGAAACACCAGTGCAGAGAAAGAAGAAGACTCATCACAAATCCTCTTGGAAGTCAGGTGGATTCTAATTCTTTGCTTTCAATACAATAGAAGGTACCTAATTATCTGGTCAGCTGATGGATGAAAAGAACCATCACTGATCCTCCTTTGGCTTTTGGCTAGCACCTTAGAAGGAGTTCAAAGAATTGAATGGCATTCTTCTATTCCCATCTACTTATTTATGTGAACAAGGTTTCTCAATACAGAAAGTACTTAACATCTGTAAAAATGAAAAACTGGAATGTAATTGAAGTGGAACTTTATCCTTTGATCCTGGAATTAACCAGTGGGAAAAATGGCTCCATCTTATTTCTAACATTAAGAGATCTCCCCTTCCTATTTTTTCCTTTCATTTTCTTTTTTTTCTGGAGACAGAGTTTCACTCTTGTTGCCCAGGCTGAAGTGCAATGGCATGATCTCAGCTCACTGCAACCTCTGCCTCCTGGGTTCAAGCAATTCTCCTGCCTCAGCCTCCTGAGTAGCTGGGATTGCAGGCATGCACCACCAAGCCTGGCTAATTTTTTTGTATTATTAGTGGAGATGGGGTTTCACCATGTTTGCTAGGCTGGTCTCGAACACCTGACCTCATGTGATCCACCTGCCTTGGCCTCCCAAAGTGCTGGGATTACAGGCGTGAGCCACCGCACCCAGCCTCCCATTTTTGCTTTTTATGTTTAATTAATATAAACATTTATAATAAAAAATGTTTCTATGTTGTTTTAGTCAACTGTGATTTTTTTAACACTTAAGTGTCCTATGCTGACAGAAAAGAAAAGCTCACCCATCAATTTATAAACATAATTAGTTAAGGAGTATGGGAGAGAGAATAATAAAAGGCTTTTGAGCATATGAATATATCACAGTAGGATAAATCTTTGTGGAAAAAATGAAATGGAAATAATTCAAAGAGAAAAAAGGAACAATGTAAAACGTCCCAAATGTCAAAATAATAATAATAATAAAAAGCTTACTGTACATCACCAAAAGTGAAGATTAACGTCAACTATGGACTTGGGTGATAATAATGTGTCAATGTGGATTCACTGACTGTGACAAATGTGCCATACTGGTGGGGGGTGTCGATAGTGGGGGAAGCTGTCTGTGTGTGTGAAGGCAGGGGATATATAGGCACTCTTTCTACTTCTGTCCAATTTGTGAATCTAACTGCTCTAAGAATAAAATCTATAAAAAAATAAAAGCTTATTCATGTGCTTTTTAAAAAGATGACGGTGAGAATCAAATTGCCATGGAACTGTATTTAGATTCCACTGAATAGTTTTTTTAAATGGTCAACATTTAAAATATGTTGGACATGGCATTATTTGTATCTATTTAAACTTGTAGGCCAGGCATGGTAGCTCACACCTGTAATCTCAGCCTCCCACTTTGGGAGAGTTCACTTTGGGCAGATCACTTGAGGTTAGGAGTTCAAGACCAGCCTGGCCAACATGATGAAACCCCTCTACTAAAAATACAAAAATTAGCTGGGGATGGTGGCACATGCCTGTAATCCTAGCTACTTGGGAGGCTGAGGCAGGAGAATAGCATGAACCTGGGAGGAGGAGGTTGCAGTGAGTTGAGATTGCACCACTGCACTCCAGCCTGAGTGAAAGAGTGAGACTCCATCTCAAAATAATAATAACAACAACAATAATAAAAAAGACAACTAATTCCCAAGAGAACTAACTCATTCCCAAGATAAGGGCATTAATCCATTCATGAAGACTCTGCCCTTACGACCCAATCATCTCTTAAAGACCCTACCTACCTCTTGACACTGTTACATTGGCAATTACATTTCCAACACATGAGCGTTTGGGGGACACATTCAAACCATAGTGCCATCTTTTACCTATGAAAAGGGCTATGGGCAGACCAAGAATAGACGGACTTTGAAGTCATGAATGCAGATTCCAAGGAGAAAGAATCTGTACTTTTAAGTAGTCTAGGGCTGTACACCTACATTCTATGAGAATGTGCATCCTTGTTTCCTAAAGGCATAGAGAATATCATTTACCATGCAAGATAATGCCCTTGCAAGCCAGCACATGGTCCTCCAGGAATGGAGAGCTGGACCGGGCCTTTGCATGCACTTGTGTACAGAAAGCAGAATAATAAACTTGGATTGATTCTGATTTGGCCCTCTTGGGATCAATCTCTTTTCATCGTGCAAAACGGACCCAGTTTAATAACTTCTCAGAGTCAACAGATTCCATTTGTTGTATCATCCTGATAGCTGTATTCAATTTATCTTGTCTGAGGAAATCCACAGTCACTAATTTTTCCAGTTTCATTGTGAGTTTCCTATAGTCTAGAGAGCACCGAACAGAATAATCAACCCATGAAAACTGCTCATCATTGTCCTCAATGGTAGTGATAGGATCACACAAATGCCTATCTGTGATCTCTGTTTTCTCATTAGTAAGGAGGGAATTCTAGTATATCCTTCTTAACCCTCATAGTTGTAAAGATTAAAGATAATACAGGCTCAGCTTCTAGCCTAGCATATAGTAGGTATTCAACAAATAGAAATAGTTTTTTATTGTTTCTAGCAATTTTCCTTTTCCCCTGGATCATCAGTTTATTCTCTCTGTATTTGATAATGAGTAGCCTTTTTTTTTTAAAGCTTCCATGAACCATAGTTCTTAGGTTTGACATGATAAGAATTTCTGCTAGATGTGGTGGCTCACTCCTGTAATCCTAGCCCTTAGGGATCGCTTAAGCCCAGGAGTTCAAGACTACCCCGGGCAACATAGTGAGACTTGCTCTACAAAATAAAAAGTGAAATAAAATTAGCCAGGTGTAATGCTCTGTGCCTGTAGTAGTCCAAGCTACTTGAGAGGCTTAGGTGAGAAGATTGCTTGAGTCTAATATCAAGGCTACAGTGAGCTTTGATCATGCCACTGCACTCCAGCCTGGGTGTCAGAGCAAGATTTTGTCATTTAAAAAAAGGAGAAATTTGAGGTGTCAGTTTCTATGAGTATCTTTAGTATCCATATCTCCAGAAATTCCTCTTTGCAATTACAGAGAAAAGTCCCTTAACACAAGGAAAGCTTTCGGGGATAATGAGGACAGTGGCAAAAACTTTTTCCCTTTGTAAATGCCTTGTGGTCTGACAGCAGGTGACATGGAGTATATCTCAGCAATGGCAAGATTTCCACTATCTCATGAGAAAAGGAAAGCACCCAGGGGAAAATTTAGAAGCACATCTCTAGTGACATTTATGGATAAAATACTGCCCATCTGATTGACAGTACTTAAGTGAAATATGTAAATCTCATGCTAAATCTATGGTGGGTGAAAGATTATTTTTGAAGGAGAGGGAGAAGTTCAGCTTGTTTAAATTCAAGCTCACCATGTTCTCCCAGCCTGTTTCTCTTCTTGGGCTTCCTCCCTCCATGAATGGCACCAGAATCTACTCATTTCCTGAGCCTGAAACCAAGGTATTATCCCTGATTTCTTCTATGCATCCCTATTAACCCAGCATCCAAATGATCATCATATTCTATAATATTCTGCTTCCTAAATATCTCCCAATACCCTCCGGTTGTCATCTTCTCCTTCCTCCATCTTCTGGCTTCTATAATCACCTTCCCTTTCACTTTGCTTTCTCCAAATCCATTCTCCACGGTATAGCCACAGTGATCTTTCTCCCAACTCAAGTGACTTCAATGGTGCCCTGCAAGGCTCAAGATAAAGTCTAATCTCTTTAACATGGGCTACAATGTCCTTGGCCATCCTGGTCCTGCTTCTCTCCAGTCTAAATGAAGCTTTTACAGAAGCATATGATTGGGTTAAAAAACAATTTGGTCAGAAACAAAGTCACAGCAGAAACAAATTGGTTAACATTTTCCCATGAGGCTTTTGTCTCAGGTCTTAGTGATTCTGATGCACTTAGGCAGTTTATAAGGCATCTTTAAGCCTTTCGGGCCATTTGTTGGGATTTTTCAAGTTTTTTCTTTTTTATCTCTATTTCATTCTTAGCCAATTTTGCTTGTTTGGTATATATTCACTAAAGCTTAGGATTTGTGTTAAAGTATGGGAGAGTGAAATGTGTGGAAACTGAGAGCCCAAAGCCATTAGTTTGTGCTGCTGCCAGCAGGGAAGACCAGGACATATTTCAGGAACTATGGGGCCTAATCAGGGTCAAGTGTCCAACTGGACAGGCATCCAGATGGCAGGAATAAACACAATATACAGTATATGGATACAATGCATAATGTCCCTGCTTAGTACTATCAATGGCTTCTGAATCTCCCATCATATCATAACCTTCTGCAGACAGCCTTTCACACACACTCGTCATCTCTACTTCCATAGGCTAGGCTTTTTGTTTTGTTTTCTTTTTCTTTTTCTTTTCTTTTTTTTTTGAGACAGAGTATCATTCTGTTGCCAGGCTGGAGTGCAGCAGTGCAATCTCGGCTCACTGCAGCCTCTGCCTCCCAGGTTCAGGTGATTCTCCTGCCTCAGCCTCCTGAGTAGCTGGGATTACAGTCGCCCTTCACCACACCAGGCTAATTTTTGTATTTTTAGTAGAAACAGGGTTTCACCATGTTGGCCAAGCTGGTCTCCAACTCCTAGCCTCAGGTGATCCACCTGTCTTGGCCTCCCAAAGTGCTGAGATTATAGGTGTGAGCCACTGTGCCCAGCCAAACCACTTTTTTTCTGCAGGAACAAAGCCCAGACTTCAGCTTGTTCATCCACAAAGAGTAGGGCACACTCCATGCCACAGCTTTGATTATGTCAGCAAAGTTGAATCACACAATGATGAGCAAATGTAGCTTCACAGAAAAGAAATATAGAAGATAGCTCAATAGGCAAAGTAAGCACTGGAGGCTGAAATTGGAATTTAAAAAAAATATTGAAAATTGACTGCTTGAGAATGTCTTTTAAACTAATCTCATACAATGAAGACTGCTTACCTGTCAGTGGCATTTGTACACCGGGCCTTCTTCATCTCAAAAATGTACCATGCCATAATTTCTGTCCCACACCACTCCTATCTTAAACCTGGAAGTTAAGCTTTAATTGTTTTTGCATATGTCTTTTTCTACAGTTAGGTTAGAAGTTGCTTCAGGTCAGAGTTCACCTTAATATATGCATCACCCATAGACAGCATGAGGTTATACAAGTAACAGATGCTCCTCAAATGTTGGCTAGAGCCAAGCAAATGTCTGTTGGGGTGAATTCCATTAAAGTCTCCTTGTACAAGTCAACATTGGAGAGACTTCCAATATGTTGGAAGCTTTTGTGGTGACTACTAAATAAATTGTTCAGAAGTTGAGTCTTTTCCTTACATTATTTATGACGTTAAATTAAGAGTAACCTAAAGATGCCTTCTTACATATTTTAAGTTTGGACTAGAGTTTTCTCTATCCATAGGGAACTATAACCTAACTAGATGTGTAAACCGACTGTAATCTCCTCTTGAACCAAATCACAAAGTTCTGGCCAATCACAAGCAGTCGACCTTTCAAACCATGTTCAAAGAAGGCAAACACAGAGCTGTAACCAACCCAGCCGTCTCTGCACCTCACTTCTGTTTTCTGTATGTCTCTGTGTGTCCATTAAATATTATCCAACCATGTGGCAGCCCGGCAGTCACCCTGAGCCTATTCTGGTTCTGGGACTGTTGGATTCTTGAATCGTTCTTTGCTCACTTAAACTCTGTTAAATTTAATTTGTCTAAGTTTTCCTTTTAACCCTGGTGAAATCCAGTTTTTCATGCACAGTTTCTCACTCAGCTCTTCAAATACTTTCTAGGCAGTGCCACAGTGAAAATGCCTTCGCAAGATTAAGACTGAGACAGTGAAAGAGATCTTACTTAACAGACTCCATCTTGCTTCTAAACTCTAAGCTGTGCTTGTTCATTCCTGGGCATAGGCTGAACTAACTTTGGGAGAAACTTAGTTTATAGTTGATAGTTTAAAACAAAGACGATAATAGACCTTTCCCACAGCAAACCTCCTTGTTGCCTGGGGACTAGAGTGCCTTTGTAGGACTAATGTTAGCCACAAAATTAGAAATTATGGTTTGGGAGTCATGCAGCTGGAGGCTGCAGGATTCTGACCCTCCTTAAACTGCTCTTAGGATCAGTGCTTGAGACATTTTGCAGACCCTGAACTTGATGGATCAGCTGCCACCACCCAGGCTGATAAACTGGCTCATCTGATCTTGTGGCCCCCACCCAGGAACTGACTCAGCGTGAAAAGAGAGCTTTGACTCCCTGCGATTTCAACCCTGACCTGACCAATCAGCGCTCCTAGCTCACTGGCTTCCCCCTGAATCCAACAAGTTGTCCTTAGAAAGTCTGATCCCTGAATGCTCAGGGAGACTGATTTGAGTAAAAATAAAATTCTAGTCTCCCGCACAGTCAGCTCTGCATGAATTACTCTTTCTCTATTGCAATTCCCCTGTCTTGATGAAATGTACATTCATGATGACCTTTGTAACGGGGAGTAAGGACTGGTAAGGGCCATGAGGAAGGCCACTGGAACTCCCATAATGCTCTGTTAGCTTCACGTGGGTGGTAATTACATGGGTTGGTTCACTTTGTAAAAATTCAGAGTGTACCATTATGATATCTGCAGTAATTCATTAGCTACCATGGCAAACGGCAGATGCCCACTGAAGGACTGAAAGACATGCCATCCCCCAAAATGCTGGATTGGTGCATTGATTACTTCTAGCTGAAAACACTGGAGAAACTGCATTTCCAGAAAGGGTGAGCGGACCTTCTCTTCCTGCATGCAGCAAGCCATTGAGATTCCTCTGGGAGGGAGAAAATAGCCCCTCATCACCAGAGACTGGGAACTGGGGCCTGTAAAGGAGCTGAATAAATATACTCAATAAAGTTATCCTTATCTTCCACTAGTTTTACATCTCCTCCCCATATCTTCTGGTGAGTCCTCTAGTGAAACGAAAATAAACACACAGGACCCCAATTCATGCTGCCAAAAGGAATAGAGTGAGCTGAAAGCTGAGTCATGCAAGAAGCTGCTGCCTTCCCTTTTGTTCCTAAGCAGACAGCTACAGATAAAAGATTAAACAACTCTGCAGGGAGCAATTCTATGTTCATCTTATCTTAGGTAAAGTTCTGATTTACTGAGCAAGAGGAATACGGTCATTGACTCTTCCTCTACCTGCTCCTTTTCTCTTACAACTTTTACATTATCACACCCCTCCTTCTTTCCCTTCCTTGAGTTTTCCCCTTTACATTTTTTTTTTTTTTTTGAGATGGAGTCTTGCTCTGTCGCCCAGGCTGGAGTGCAATGGTGAGATCTCAGCTCACTGCAACATCTGCCTCCCAGGTCCAAGCAATTCTCCCTACCTCAACCTCCCAAGTAGCTAGGATTACAGGCACCCATCACCATGCCCAGCTAATTTTTGTATTTTTGGTAGAGGCAAGGTTTCATTATGTTGGTCAGGCTGTTCTCGAACTCCGGAATTCAAGTGATCTGCCTGCCTTGGCCTGCCAAAGTGCTGGGATTACACGTGGGAACCACCATGTCCAGCATCCCCTTTAAATACTGAAGCCTCAAATTCATCTTTGGAAAAAGGCACAGACCACAAACTGTTTCTGTGATTCTGCTCTTTTTTTTTTTTCCTTCTTCTGGGCATGTCTTTAAACCTTGGCAAAATAAACTTCTAAACTGATTGAGACCTGTTACAGACACTTTTTGGTTTACACTCCCCGAGATATTTTACTGCCCCTAGCCAGATTCCCTTTGTCCTATCATTTCTTCTCAAATTTATTGTTCTTCATTTAAAAAGTATAGAAACATCTTGCCTCGGCCATTTCTTCAAATTCGACTCTTACGAAGACCCCCATGTAGATGTAAAGTTGATAAAAATGTGTGTGATTTTCTCTTTTTAATCTCCGTGGTGTCAATTTGGTTTCTAGATCCAGTGTAAAGGGGTATGGAGGTGATCTCTGGCTCTCCCACATGGCTAATCTTAGTTATACAATAGCTATTCCTTCTCTTAGTTATACAATGGTATAGCCATGTTGCATGACTCCTGGACACTATTTTTATAGATCCAAGGGCAAAGGTGCCTGATGGAGGAGTTATGCAAAGTGGTGGCCCTGAATATAAGTCCCTAGTTTTAGCTGTGCATTGTTGTTCAGATAGAAACTACATTTCTCAGCTTTTCTTCTAGCTCACTATCATTATGTAACTAATTTCTGGCCAGTGGGATGTAAGCGTAAGTCTGAATATGCATTTCCCGGGCCTTTTCCTCACTCCCTATGGACTGGAAAATGGTGAGGCCAAAAAGCTACCATGGACCCAAAGATGGAAGTCACATATTGAAAATGGCAGAGCCATTCTACTAGGTCTGTCTACCTCTGCCTGGACCGTGTGTGAGAGAGTAATAAGCTTGTAGCTTGTTCGAGCTACTGATTTAAGAGTCTCTTTGCTACAGCAACTTAGATGGTACCCTCACTAATGTAGTTGTTAAAGCATGGCATTGGGCTGGGCATGGTGACTCACACCTGTAATCCTGGCAATTTGGGAGGATGGGGTGGGTGAATCATGAGGTCAGGAGATTGAGACCATCCTGGCCAACATGGCCAAACCCATCTCTACTAAAATACAAAAAAAAAAAAAAGAAAAGAAAAAAGAGAAAAGGAGAGGAGAGGAGGGAAGGAAAGAATTAGCCGGGCATGGTGGTGGCATGTGCCTGTAGTCCCAGCTACTTAGGACACTGAGGCACGAGAATAGCTTGAATCCGGGAGGCGGAGGTTGCAGTGAGCCGAGATATCCCCACTGTACTCCAACCTGGCAACAGAGCAGGAATTCATGTTAAAAAAAGAAAAGAAAAAGAAATAGCATGGCATTGAAGGTGGTTATGGGTGGAAAACTTTGTACATTTATTGCTTGATATTGATCACAAATAATACTATTTAATTGCTTTGTTTTCAGCTGGCCACCACACAACTTAGGGAAGACCCCCAAAAATAGCATTTACAGGAGAAAGAGCATTTTCCCACAAGGAAGCTGCCTTAATTCTGCCTCTAGTGATACAACACTCTTTTTTTTTTTTAATCTATAAAAGGGAAAGGTATCTGGAAAATGGGGAGGATCTTCTTCACCATTAACATTCTTTGATTTTCAAAAAAAGTAACGACCCTCACTCAATTACAGTCGCTTGAGGCCACAGCCAGGAAAAAGTCTGGACATCCTTGTACATATGACTTGAAGGAAGCATTCTCAAATATGAAGAACAAATATGAACAAAAGAACAAATACGAATTTGTGCTTTTTAGTTGCACAAATTGTCTGTTACAAAATGATGATAAATTGTACATTTTCTAGGTGCTTTTAGTTTTCCTGTCATATATAAGCACCACACACAAACAACAAAGAAAGAGCATCTTTCAAGCAAGAACAGGAAGAACCGAACGTGAGTACATCAACACATATTGGATGAATGCAGCCAGACAGAAACAGGGACAGAAGAGGACTAGACAACCTCAGGTAGACAGGTTTTGGATTTGGAATTTAAAAAAGCAAAATGGGTTCTTTTCTTTCTGAATCTTTCCGAGGTCTGTTAGCTTACATATACCTTAAGAGTTGAGTTTGTGTTTATTTGAAAATAATAGATTTGTTAGATTTTGTGAGACAAGGAATGGCGTGGTTAGTATATAGGTGACATTTGAAAAATCCTTCCTACTTTATAGGATTTAACAATATGCAGGTCATCTTACCTGGGGGTTTTTAAATACAGCATATTTCTCCTCTTTTTCCAGAAATAGTACTTTGTTTTCTGTGTCTCTTGTCCAGTCTGATAAGACTTCAACAACATTTTCATGGTCTTCAAAAAACCTCTCTGATGAAATAAGAAAAGATACTCTTTCAGACTCAAGACATCAGGGTTTCCAAATGAGAAACAAGCTATTATTGAGTTAAACACAATGCTTCATGAGTTTCTTCAGGTGTCTAGGATTCTTATTGATAATTCCCACCTGATGTCACATTGTAACATTCCTATTATGTTTATTTTTCATTGTCTTCAAGTTATCTTGCATTAAAGAAAAAAGATGAAAAAACCCATTACACAGTGACAATGGTCAGCTGCCACACTTTTTTCTTTTATTTTTTTAAGAGATGGGGTCTCACTATGTTGTCCAGGCTGGAGTGCAGTGGCTGTTATTATATTAGTACCATATATTAGTACCATCATAGTGCACTAGAGCTTTGAACTCCAAGGCTCAAGAAATCCTCCTGCGTCACCCTCCCAAGTAGCTTGGACTACGGGCATATACCAGTGTACCTGGGGACATAATTTTTTCATATCAACATTTTTTACTTTAAATAGTCCCAGATGGTGGCAAACATTCTACATGAGGTAGACCATCAGTCAATGACTAGTGAAACACTTTGAATGAAATTGTGAGTGCCACAGTGTCTACTCTAAAACATCACTCCTTAACATTCTAAAAGCAACGTGTGAATGCCTGAATTAAAACATAAAGGAAGGCTTTCATTTCTTCCCTTGACTCATAGAACTGAACAAAACTTCAAGGGACTGTTTAAGGGTAGACCATTTTATCCAGAAAAAAAAAATTTGCTCCCAAAGCTTCTAGCACAGGCGATCCTCTGTTCTACCCAGCTCTCCTGAGGGACAATGGTTCTGTTAATAAAAATGAGAACTGTGATGATGTGTGCCTGTAGTCCTAGCTACTCGGGATACGGAGGCAGGAAGATGGCTTGAGCCCAGGAGCTTGAGGCTGCAGTGAGCCATGATCATGCCATTGCACTGTAGCCCTGGTAATAGAGCAAGACCCGATCTCACCACCACCACCACCACCACCACCACCAAGAATAAGAAGTAACACTGTATCTTCAGTTACCTTTTTTTTTTCTGCTTTTGAAAAATTCCATCAATTTCTACCAAGTGTTCTTTGCACCCTGGGGCTGAGCCTCTTCCGCTAGACAAAGTTTCAGAGATGACACAAGTGGGAAGGGAGGAAGGGGAAATGAGCACTGATGGGAGGCTATGGCAGGGTTATAGCTGGCTAAGAAAGCAACCGCTAAGGAGGCCTTAGCCGACAGATACCCAGCCTCTCCTGGGTATCAGCTTATTAAGCACGCAGTATCTTAGTAAGTATTATCCAGACACTTTCTTTCCCTTATGGAACCACTAGAGAAACAGCAGTAATAATGCTTATATCCCCCAAGGTCTGGCCACCACCTGCTAGAATCCACATCTCTTCACTACAAATAAATGAAGAGTCAAGCACTAAATCTCATATAAGGGAAGTGAAAACCTTGAACCAAAGTCTTCTCAAGGATGGACCAGGTCAGGCGCAGTGGCTCATGCCTGTAATCCCAGCACTTTGGGAGGCCCAGGTGGGAGGATCACTTGAGTGCAGAAGTTTGAAATCAGCCTGGGCAGCATAGTGAGACCCTGTGTCTATTTTTTATATAAAATTAAAGAGAAAAAAGAGAATAAACCCAAACCCGTAATACAGCAAACCCACAAGGTTTTTGTAGTACAGCCCATTGCTGGGGATGGGACTTACCAATTTGTAGTTCTGGGTAGATTTCATAAAGGCACCAATTTACATTGCAGTCACAGTGAGTTTTCTCAAAAAGGTTGTCCAGAACATCTCGGGCCAGCTGCCGCTCATCCACCATCAGTGACTTCGTGCTGTTATCATTCATGTGCACCTTGACGACGAGCTGAGGATAGAGCCACGGGGCAACCAGTAAGTTTCAGCAACTGGAGGCCACTAAGATTAGACTTTCAAAGGTGCTATTGTTTCTGCAAAATTTTTGTAAGAATGTGTTTGGTGAACTTGTTCCATCTAAACTCACTTGCATGCCAGGCACTTGTTTTAGGTGCTAAGATTATAAAGGTGGAGAAATCAATTCACAAGAAGAGAAAACAGATAATGAAGTCCTTGTCCAGCCTTCAGAGACAGGGCATTCTGGTAGAAGAGACAGAAAACAAACAGAACCACAAAAGTTCTGGGTTCCTGCTTTCCCAATAATGTTTCCCTTGTTCTCATTCCATCCTTGAGCCCAGAAATTTTTCTAGAATAAAAGCTATGCCTGTATCTTTATTATTATTATTATATTATTACTTTGAGATGGAGTCTTGCTCTGTCACCCAGGCTGGAGTGCAGTGGCAATTCCTGGGTTCAAGTGATTCTCATGTCTCAGCCTCCCTAGTAGCTGGGATTACAGGTGCCTGCCACCACGTCTGGCGAATTTAAAAAATTTTTAGTGGAGATGGGGTTTCGCCATGTTGGCCAGGCTAGTCTTGGAACTCCTGACCTCAAGTGATCCTCCCACCTCAACCTCTCAAAATGTTGGGATTACAGACATGAGCCACCACGCCCGGCCACCTGTATCTTTATAATAAACTCTTATCTTTTGTTTGGCTGGAGTTGAGCCCCATTTCATGCAACTCAAGAGTCTGAAGACACCAAATAAGACCATGTTGGTTAATCTACAATTCTTTGAAGGTCCACAGAGCATATCTCAACATGGTGTCACTGAGGGGTCCCCACCAAAAGACAGATAGTTACAGGAGGGTACATTTCAGATCAGAGTTGGATTAAGTGAAATGAATGTAGACTGAGAAATAAGCTGTTATACAGGCACATGATCAATCTAATTTCCATTTTGTGTGTATGTGTGTGATAGGGTCTTGATCTGTTACCTAGGCTGGAGTGCAGTAGTGTGATCTTGGCTCACTGTAGCCTCAACCTCCTGGGCTCAACTGATCCTCCCACCTCAGATTCCTGAGTAGCTGGGACCACAGGTGTGCACCACCACACCCAGCTAATTTTTGTTCATTTTTTTTGGTAGAGGCAAAGTCTCACTATGTTGCCATGCTGGTTTCAAACTCCTGGCCTCAAGCAATCCTCTTGCCTCACCCCCCTAAGGCGCTGGGATTACAGGCATGAGCCACCGTATCCAGCCTCTAATTTATTTTTTATCACATTTTCAAAATATTCGATTGAATTAAATTCACAATAAAATTGGTAGTAATCTTATTTCAAATCTGGAGGTTTGGAGGAAGCTGCATTTACTTATCTTCAACGAGAACACAGAATATCCTCGGCTTTTTCTAGGCAACTTGTCAAAGTTATTAAAACATCTGATTCATGAGAGAGACCATGATTTTCATGTAATGTTAACAGAATTAATTCATGAAGTGATGCAGCTAAGCTTTGATTTTCTTTGATATGTTTTTCTGCAGCATATGTGCCTAGGGTTAGTCCTGGTTATTCACCAACAAGACTCATTGTTATTAAAAAAGTGATTAGGTGGACTGAAAAAGGAGAGAGAAACCATAAATTTGGTAACATATTAAAAACCAAAACCATATATTTTGGTAACATCTCTTTCTCTCCACAAGTTTGGATTAGGTTCTGAGCAGCCAGGTTCTGTCCCATTCCCGCCTCCCATCCAAGTACTAACCAGGCCTGACCCTGTTTAGCTTCTGAGGTCAGATGAGATTGGGCATGAACAGGGTTGTATGGGTGTAAATTCATTCCTTCCTAACACTCTGTAGTTAACAGAATGAAGAGTGTAGTTCCTGTAGATGGTTTTGCAGTTACTGATAGCAACAGAAGGGTGTGTGTGGTGACAACCATTTGGGTGCGTTCCAGGCAGCAACCACAAGCTGAAGCACTCACCTAGCACCTTCTATTTCCAACATTCACATACACTCCCAAGATCAAAATGTAGACATGGGGAAGTCATAATGCTTTCTTCCTCCAGAGACCATTTAAATCAGACCCTTATCCCAGGGTTTCCTGAAGAACACTTTTTTTTTTTTTTTTACCTTGAAAATCTCTAGCCCAGGCATCTGTAGTTGGATAGTTGCTTTTTCCTTATATTTGTTTTTTGATGATAAAATGGTAGGCTCAACTAACAGTGTCAAAGATCCATTCATCTGACCTTAGAAATGAGTCATGGAGAGTTGCATGGAAAAAGACAAATTCTTTAAACAGCAGTCTTTACTGGGATTTATTTTCTGTGGAAGGTGTATTTTCTGCTCTCTGCTGAGAATTACTGCTGTAAAGTAGCTACATGTACTAAGAAACACTAACAATGTTAGGGATTAGGAAATTTAATGTTCCTGATGGAAAGATTAATGATGTTTGACTACATTTCAATCCTGCTTAGGAATTCTTGAGAAAATAAAACATACATTGTGGTTTTTTATGTTCTGTAAATCATATATATATATATATATATATAGAAAAAAATTCTAAACCACATAACTTGGCAATGCTTGAAGGTGGTTTTTTTTTTTTTGCAGAAATTGCAAACTAGAGTTAATCCACATGTACTTATGAATGTCCACAATTACAGAATTTAGAAAACACACACACACACAAGAGAAGGCTTGTGACGTTTAACAAGAAGTTATATTTACTATTCGTCACAGCTTCCCTCACATTTGCAAGCTAAAGAGTAGCTCTTTACCAACATGTAACATTAAATCACAGTTATATGATTTAGTAAGCTAAATTAGAGTTACGTGATTTAGCAGGCTAAATACTTCCATATTTACACTATATGGTATGGGGCAAAGTGATTCAAGAGTGAAAAAACTTAAATAATCCATTAAAGATTTTATAGCTTTTATAATTTCTTCTTTTTTTTTTGCAAGCTGCTAAATACAAAAATGTCTTAGCCTTAAATCACTTACTGTTTTGTTTTTTGCTTCTATAATAAAATTACTAATGGAATTGTTCTTTGTTGTCACATGGCTTTAAAAAACAAACAATAAAAGTAACGCATGAGTCTGATTCTGTTTCTAGTTCCAAAATCTTTATAGCACAAGCGGTGTACATCATTTGTAATTCAAAATGATGTCAATAGCCCACAGAATACTTGAGGGCAAAGCACGACAGACAGATTTGATTTCCATCCTTCAAAAACATGTGGCAGATTACGCATGAATACATTGTAGTTATTCTCAATGTATGAGTGTGTATCAGTTACTTTCTTAACGTTCTGCACGACAGAACAAATATATTCAGAGTGTCTGAAATCAGAGCAAATATATAACTTGTCTTCATAATTTTCTTTTCTTCCTCACTGATCAGAGTGGCTTCTGTTTTCCATCTTCTTTGTTGAATTAAGGCAGCTTGTGCTTTGTGTGTACCATTATTATTCATCTAAACTAAATCTTGGCAACACTTTCTCACTTTCTGATGTATGGCAAGAACTATCTGCCCTCTTCTCCTGTTTTTTAATCTCCAGCTGAACAAATGGATGGAATCTGCTGGTTGCTCTTTTAATCTAAGAAACAATTTACTTCTCTTTTCATTTCCCCTTCTGAAAATATATAAATACTATATTTTATACATAATCCAGGGGTTTGAAATAGTCTAATTATGAAGTTTACTATTACCATTTTCTTTTGTCTTTTTATCTTGAGGGATATAGTCAATGACTCAGCACAGCTCATTCTCAGCTGCCATCCATGTGTGATCACTTCAACACATGTTTATCCATGTGTGAGATTTTGTGCTAGAATCCTGCTCTCACACTTTGTCCCTACAATCCATTTTCTACAGAGCAGCCAGTATAGCCTACATTTATTTATTTCAGAGAGGATTTTGCTCTGTTGCCCAGGCTGAAGTGTAGTGGTGTGATCATAGCTCACTGCCACCTTGAACTCCTGGGCTCAAGGGACTGTCCCACCTCAGCCTCCTATAGCTGGGACTACATGTATGCACCACCATGCCCAGCTAATCAAATACAATTTTTTTTTTTAGATATGGGGTCTTGCTATGTTGCCCAGGCTGGTCTTGAACTCCTGGCTTCAAGCAATCCTCCTGCCTAGGCCTCCCAAAGTGCTGAGATTAGAGTTGTGAGCCTCTGTGCCTGGCCCATTATGATCTTTAAAAATCATATATTCGTCTCATACTCCCCTGTTTAAAATCCTCAAGTGGCTTACCATTGCACTTGTAATACATCCCAAACTTCTCCTTGGGCCTATGAGATCCTGTGGCTCCTGGCTGCCTCTCTGTCCTCAATTCCTTCCTTTTTTCCCACCTCCCCAAGTTCAT
Source organism: Cheracebus regulus (assembly GCA_963574635.1). NCBI lineage: Eukaryota > Metazoa > Chordata > Mammalia > Primates > Pitheciidae > Cheracebus > Cheracebus regulus. Next base: position 26,608 of record CAUYQU010019098.1, on the reverse strand, counting down.
TCTTGCTGGAGCATCTTTCACTGCCCATTCCCTCTGCCTGGAATGACCCCTGGCACCACGCCCATGTCCATCCAACTGCTTCTGACTAGAGAGGCCTTTCCTCCAGGGCTGACTGCTCAGAGAGGCCTCCTCAGCACTAAATCCATCTGGAAGAGTTGCCTGGGTACTCTATCACTTCTTCCTGGTTTATTTTCTCGAGAGCTAGAGTCTAACTAGACTCTAACTCTCCAGAAGCAGGGACCACACTTGACTTGTTCACCTCTGTGTGATCCTGGCACCTATTGTAAGAAATGCGGATGCACTGGTGGGAAAAAGAGATTGCTGGGGGAGATCCTGGTGGGGTGAGGAGGGGATACGGGCAATACATAGGACAAACAAATAAAGTAGGCCAGGCCCAGTGACCCTCACACCTCAGCCTCCCAAAGTGCTGGGATTACACACCTGTTTCATCTTTCCCTTAATTTACCAAGTTAACTATTTTAACTATGATTACATGCCTGTAATCGCAGCACTTAGGCAGGCTGAAGTGAGGCCAGGAGTTTCAGATCAGCCTGGCAACTGAGCCAGACCCTTTCTCTATGAATAATTTTTAAAAAATAGTGGGGTATGGTGGTGCACACCTGTAGGCCCAACTACTTGGAAGGCTAGGTGGGAGGATCAGTTGAGCTCAGGAATTTGAGGCAGCAGTGAGCTGTGATTGCACCACTGCACTGCAGCCTGGGTGATAGAGCAAGACCTTGTCACACTCACACACAAATAGGTGAAGTAAATAGCACCTTGGATAGGGTCAAGCACTGAGGGGAACACTAAAGTGGGGGAAGGATTGGGAGCATTGGGGTGTGTGCACGTGGTGTTAGATAGCAAAGGCCTCTCTGGGAAGGTGACAAAAGACTTAAAGGAGGCACACAGCAAACCTCCTCAGAGTCCAGGGAAGAGGCAGAGGACCTACAAAGTGCCAAGGTCCCAAGGCAAGGGCAGGCCTGGAGTGCTTGAGGGGCAGCCCGGAGACCAGGCAGCTAGCATGGGGTGAATGAAGGAGCAAACGCTGGGAGATGAAGCCAGAGCGGTGACTGGTATCCAAGTCACACAGGGACTGGAGGCCACTGGGAGGAGTCATTCTGGCTTCATGTGTGAGATGGGCAGACATCAGAGACTTTTGAGAGGAAGAGGACAAGAAGAGAGACTGCAGCCCAAGAGAAGAGGCTGGACTTCGGCAGAAACATAATGATTCATCCACAGTTAAGGAAAGGATATGGGATATATGGGTAGCAATGCATGCAGGAAGACTGGTAGATGTCTTGGTGGGAGTCTGCACAACTTTTATTTTGACTGCGTCTATTTTCCTGGGAAACGGGCAGCAAAATCATTAGCTGAGGCCAGGTGTGGTGGCTCATGCTTGTAATCCCAGCACGTTGGGAGGCCCTGGTGGGAGGATCGCTTGATGCCAGGAGTTTGAGACCAACCTGGGCAATATAGTGAGACCCTCATCTCTTTAAAAAAATGGTTTTGTAGGTGAGAGTGATTGAATCAGCTCACCAAGTGCCCAGGACTGAGCAGGAGGAAAGTTGGATTTAACCAAGGTTTAAGAAAAGGGCAAGGCAGCCGAGGATGTGGAATTCCAATGATTGACTGTGGAATTAATCACTTGCAGAAAACAGGGGGAAAGAATGGTAAGGAAATTTGGGCATGTTTGGAATGAGTGGAACCAGACTAATCTGGGAAGACTCCCCTAGACGAACCTTGAAAGTCTGGCTTGAGGGATAGCCAAGGACAACTTACTGAATATCCATCCATCGGCAGGTATTGAACACCTTCACTCAGAGAGCTGTGATAGGTGCCATGGGAACAGAAAGTGTAAAGCCCTCTGTGAAAAGGACAGTTCACCCAACTCTTGGCAAAAAGTTCTGAATGAGTCTCAGAGATGTTATTTGCTTCAGGAGTTGAAATCAGTTAAAGAGCCAGGAATCCCAGCACTGTGGGAGGCTGAGGTGGGTGGCTTGCTTGAGCCCAGGAATTCAAGACCAGCCTAGGCAACATAGGGTTGCTTGAGCCCAGGAGTCCAAGACCAGCCTAGACAACATAGGGAAGCCTTATGTCTACAAAAAATAAAAATAAATTAGCCAGATGTGGTGGTGCATACCTGTGGTCTCAGCTACTTAAGAGGCTAAGAGAGGAGGATTGCTTGACCCCAGGAGTTTAAGGCTGCAGTGAGCCGTGATCAGCCTGGGAGATACAGCAAGACCCTGTCTTAAAACAAAACAAAATATGATGAAGACTATTTTATCTTTCCCTTACTTTACCAAATTAACTATTTTTTTTTTTAAACTTTTTTTTGTTTTTTGAGATGGAGTCTTGCTCTGCTGCCCAGGCTGGTATGCAATGGTGCCATCTTGGCTCACCGCAACCTCTGCTTCCTGAGTTCAAATGATTCTCCTGCCTCAGCCTCCTGAGCAGCTGAGATTACAGGCATGTGCCACTATGCCCAGTTAATTTTTGTATTTTCAGTAGAGATGGGGTTTCACCGTGTTGGCCAGGCTGGTCTCGAACTCTTGATCTCAGATGATCCTCCCACCTCAGCCTCCCAAAGTGTGGGGATTACAGGCCTGAGTCACTGCCCCCAACCGAACTATTATTAACACCTTGTTATAATTATGTATTTTCTTCTAATAAGGTTAAATACGGCTGTATCTGTTATAATACAATACATGTGTTCTTCAAAAACTGTAATCTGTGAAAAAATGTATGATCAAATTACAGGCTTAGTAGGAAAGTAGGGTTAAGGGCGGATTGCTGAAAACTCTGCAATTTTGAAATGAGAGCATCAGCAAAAACAGCATTTGGTACCCTAGGAAATAACTTGGACATCCAGGGCAGCAGCAGAGCTGAAGGCTGCCCCAGGGCATAGAAAAAGTGCACAAGAGCAATTGTGGAAAAGCAGAGGCCAGGCCAACAGAAGCTGAGCTCTGACCCAGTTAAGGCAGTCCCCAAAGGTGATGCCACCTGCTATCAACCAAGAACTTTGCAAAGTCCAGAAGAGGGCAGCTCAAAGGAAGGGAGCCCTGGATGTGTAAACCTGTTCTAAAATTTCTTAAAACAGAGCTGAAAGGGCCCCTGCCTGTACAGCAGCCAAGCCAAAGGCCCTTTCCTTTCCTGTTGAAGGTATAATTCTACTCCCACCATTCCAGCTCCCAGGAAAATTCATGTATAAACCAGCAAAAAAAAAAAAAAAAAATCATATACAAGCCAAGGGAATTTCTATGTTTATACTAACACAAATCCCTATTTATGCATCACAAATGAGCTAACCGATGTTATAGAAACAAAACTGTATACTCTATCTCTGTCCTTGAAGGTATTTTAAAATCACAACTATTTGGAAAGTATCACTCAACATTTTCATTTGGTTTTTATCATTAGGCATAATCACATGTCCTTAATTTAACTGCCCCAATGCAAAAGGGATTCATGATTCACCTTCTTAACCTTGGCCTCCTTCAGTTTTTCCAGCGCCAGCTTAATTTTATCAGCCTTAGCTTGCGCTTCTTTTTCTTCCTGGAAAAGGGCAAGATATTCAATACAGTCCATTAAGTAATACCAGTGAGTAATTACTTCTGTCACTAGTGTCTTAGTTACTTTATGTTAACAAAAGGTACCAAATTGCACATGCTTGATTTTCAAATTTATTAATGACTTTTTAAAGTTGTTATATATATTTTCCATTTTTTTATTTTTAAAAGTTATGAGTACATACTAGGTGCCTGTATTCAGGGAGTGCATGAGATATTTTGATACAGGCATACAATGTGTAATAATTACATCTGGACAAATGGGGTATCCATCACCTGAAATATTCCATTTTCAGAATTTAAATGACTATAACAAAATTCTTCAACTCAAAGATATAGAAGGCAGTCACCTTTTATAGCTTGGGAATGGTAACTTAAAAGATGAAATGATGACTTTAACAGTACTTCGTATATTCAGACCACAAAAATCTGCTTGGCTTACCAACTGGAATCCAACCTAAGAAATCTATACATTGACACACCTCAAGGGATTTGAACACTCCCTGAAATTATATGCATACCTGTAGATCAGGATGTCTTTTTTGGAATTTCTAATTTTTTATTAGATTCTTAAAGGGGTTCTTAATGCCCCCAAATGTTAAAAGAGACTGAAATTTAAACTTAAATTAACCCCCCCCAAAACACTCACAAACTTACATGAACAGGCAGAAAAGTGAGTGAAGTATTTTATGAGACTGTGCTCTTTGATTTTTGCAAGTTAAGGCTCTCTTCCATTGATAAACGATGAGGAAATAAGCTGTTCTGGCTACACTCTAAGTACTTGAAGATGGGCATGTATCTTTCTTTTTACAGCAGTGGCTCTCAAATTGTTTTTTGAGCCACAAGCCCCTTTAAGAAAGCCCATAAAGCTTCACAAGTGGATTCAACTTGCACTTTGTTTGCTTTCAGGGGATGCATGGCCCCTTGAAATCTTCATGGACCCTACGTTAAGAGTCTCTTTTCTATATTGATCTCTATTTTCACGTAAGTTTTTTTTTTTTTCCCAAGATGGAATCTTGCTATGTAGCCCAGGCTGAAGTGCAGTGGTATGATCTCGACTCACTGCAACTTCTGCCTCCCAGGTTCAAGCAATTCTCCCTGCCTCAGCCTCCCGAGTAGCTGGAATTACAGGCGTCAGTCATCATGACTGGCTAATTTTTGTATTTTTAAGTAGAGACAAGGTTTCACCATGTTGGCCAGGCTGCTCTTCGACAGGTGATCTGCCCCTCCTCAGCCTCCCAAAGTGCTGGGTTTACAGGCATAAGCCACTGTGCCCGGCCAAATTTTTTAATAATAAATACACAATAGAGCACTGTGTGTGATAGAGTACAATATAATATTTGATTTATATTTACTATTTGTTCATTCTAAAGGCATTGTATGACCTTTCAGGGTCCCTAGGGTCTTATTTGTGAGTACTAATCATTGTGACACAGTGCTACAAATGTGAAAGCCACAGGAAATTGAGCTGGAGTCTCCTCTAAAATATTTGGCTTACTCTAAACAAACAAAAATCCTTAAAAGTGCTCTTTTTACTTTTATGAGAGGCATACTATGGGTTAATATGCCAAATAATGATAGTTTAAGCTTTCCAGTTGTCTGTTTTTCAATATTCAGAAATTTATCAATATCAAGAACTCATCACCTGCCTGCCTTGTAATACCCTCCCCGACTATGACATTACAAGTGATACTTGGATGCACTTGTCCTACTGAACAGGGCTGCCAAGTTCAACAAAATTCAGTTTTGCTCTATTCAGAAAATGTATAATGAATGCCTTCTATTCTCTATGTACTGAGCTAGGAACAGGGACATGGAAATATATAATCAGTTCCACCGTTCGATATGGTGTTAATAAAACATTTCCCCAAAAGATTGAGTTTTATCAAAGAGTGTTTGCATATAAATATAGTATTTATGCAAACTATAGTAAATCCTGAATATGGCCCTGATACATTCTTGATACACACCCATGTGGCTTGTTTAGGGTGGGTTCTAGCTTTGCAATGAGCATGCTCTGTATTCTCATTTTTAGTATCTCAGAGCTTTGGATGTACAAACTTAGGAATGTAACGATCACTGCAAAGAAGGTAGGTAGCACAGATTGATGGCCCTACTATCTCTGGTCCCATGCACTTACCTGAGAGAGAGGGTCAGGAGGTGGCGGTGGCAGTGGAAGATCTAACACAGGATCAGCTGGTGGAGGTGGTAAGTCTTCCTTATATTGGCTGATACCAATGGCAGCAACATTTGTTTCATAACCAAGAGGGCCTGCACCGCTGAAATCTGACGCCTGTAGAGATGCTGAATGGTGTTGGTTCTGCGAGGACTCTTTCTGTGCCTGGATTGTCCTCTGCTCAGCCTCACTTATGTCCGCTACCAGATCTGCCATGAGAGCATCTAAATCTTGGTCTTCCAGTGCATTTAAAGACTCTAGTGGGGAAAATCACATTATTGGTCAAAACAACTATTTGCATCTGGAAAAACTAAAAGAAGATACTTTTTAAGAATAATATTTGAGTAGAAAGGAATCATTATTTTGATTGGTTATGATATAATGAGAAGATTAAGAATATTTTAATTCAATAGCACACTCACAGGAATTCCTAAAAGGATTGCTGCTGCATTTGTCGAGTGCTTAATGTGAGTGAGTTTCTAACACCAAGGAAAAAAAATGGAGGAAATGTGTTCTCTACACTGGGGCACCTGACACACCAGCTATAAAGTCAAATCCAAGCACACAAATAGATGCCTACATAGGAAGTTCTTGCATATTATAGTGTAAGATCTAAGAGTTTTAGAAAATTAGGGGACAGGGGAGCACTGGCAATGGATGGAAGGGGAGTTTTCCCTAAGCACTTGGAGGGCAAACAGAGTACTGCTGATATTTAGAAGAAACTGGGTTTCAGCCAACTGGGGTTTGATGTGTTTGTGACTTTGGGGTGAACATAGGGCTTCTATAGGCTCACCACCTAACTACAGTAAACTTAGGATTCAGAGAAAGAGCAATTTTTATTGTTGTTGTTGTTTTTGAGACAGAGTCTCACTCTATTGCCCAGGCTGTGCCATGGTGTGATCTTGGCTCACTGCAATCTCTGCCTCTCAGGCTCAAGCGATCCTCCCAACTCAGCCTCCCGAGTAGCTGGGACTACAGGCGCATGCCACCATGTCCAGCTAATTTTTGTATTTTATGTAGAGACAGGGTTTTGTCATGTTGCCCAGACTGGTCTCAAACTCCTGGGCTCAAGTGATCTGCCTACCTCACTCTCACAAAGTGCTGGGATTACAGGTATGAGCCACCGTGCCCAGCCAAGAGCAATTAACAATCAATAGCAGAAATTAAAGCACCATAGGTGGCAAGGAGTTAGAAAAATTATGAGATTGAATGGTAGAAACTTTATGAAGATGGCAAGCTGGGAGCTAACTTTTAAAAGAGAAGAAAGACTTAAATTTTCAGAGTGAGAGGGAGGGCTTAGGATTTCTTCCATGTGTGAGATTACTATGGTAGAGCAGGTGTGTGATCTTGAACATTGATTAGATTGTGTGGTATACTGGGGGCGGCATTGGTGAGTAGTCTTGGTGGAGTACTTTGATGATAAGGCATATATTATATGATGGATATAATGAACAAAAGGTGGGCAGGAAGGAAGTGACCCATGAGGAGAATTCTAGCTGCTATGGATATGATGAACCAGACTGAGGAAATGGGAGCAGCTAGAACGAAGCCTACTCAGTAACAAATAAGCTTTATGAAAGGATACGCTGTCAGACATCATCATCATAAATGCCACGCAGCTTATAACATTAATGCTAATAGTGCGAGTGTACAGTACTTGGACTAAAATTTGGGTTTCCTAAATGTGTACAAAGAGTTTATTTTACTGTAAGCCATTTTTATATATAACTTTTTTTTTTTGAAACAGATTCTCACTCTGTCACCCAGGATGGAGTGCAGTCATATGGATTCTGGCTCATTGCAACCTCTGCCTCCCAGGTTCAAGTGATTCTCTTGCCTCAGCCTCCCAAGTAGCTGGGATTACAGGTGTGCACCACCACGCCCTGATAATTTTTGCAGTTTTAGTAGAAAAGGGGTTTTGCCTTCTTGGCCAGGCTGGTCTTGAACTCCTGGCCTCAACAAAGGATGGGCAGGAAGGAAGTGATCCTCTCGCCTCAGCCTCCTGAAGGGCTGGGGTTACAGGCAAGGGCTACCATGTCCAGCCTATATGTAACATTTTTGTAAAATTAAGTTAATTTAAAAATTTTTAGAGAATATATATATATAGAACTAAAGAATCATATTTATAATTTTCTAATATAATCAATCACATTCTGACTATTGACATATAAACCTTTATATTTCCAAAGCAAATTTAGTGAATTAAATTATATTAGTTACTAACAGATTTTTAATATATTACAGAATTCTAAGTTTATCAATATAGATTAAATGTTTTAATATAGATTAAATTTATTAATATAGAATTGAATAATATGAAATTAGGGAATGACATAGAAACAGATTTTATTCTGAAATTTGTCACTGACTCTCTGAGTGACTTTGGGCAATTTTTTTTTTTTTTAGAGACAGGCTCTTGCTCTGTTGCCCAGGCTGGAGTGCAGTGGTAGGAGCATAACTCACTTTAGCCTTGACCTCATGGGCTCAATAAATCCTCCCACCTCAGCCTCCTGAGTAGCTGGGACTACAGGCACATACCAGCATGCCTGGCTAATTTTTTAATTTTTTGTAGAGACGGAGGTCTCACTACATTGCCCAGACTTGTCTCAAACTCCTGAGATCAAGTGATCCTCCTGCCTTGGCCTCCCAAAATAGTGTAATTACAGGCATGATTATAGGCTTGCACCCAGGCTGGGCAAAATATTTTGAATTCATTTTAGCAGTGTTTTAAAGTGAAGATGAAACAAAACTATTCTTAATCTAATTCCATATAAATTTAATTTTCCATACATAGCAGTTTTTAATTGTCTTGTCCTGTATCCAAATTAGGCCATATGTGTACATCTTGTTTCTTTAATGAGAAGAGTGTCTTATTACTGTAGTATGACATCACTATGTTCATGTCTTGCTGGGTATCTTTGCTCCTATCATTGTTAGTACTTTGACACCAGGCACTGAGTTAGTACTTAGAAAGTGTTAGTTGAGATGACTACAAATAAATTGAAATATTGATTAAATTTTAATTTTAACTGAACTGATTTTAAAGCATATGGCTGTTATGATGAAGCGAGGCTAAATTTGTATTGTTTATATGTGCAACTATATATTATCTATGGCTGTCATACTTTTACAAAAATGTATTGCTATTTTTTGTTTTTGTTTTTGTGAGACGGAGTCTTCCTCTGTCGTTCAAGCTGGTGTGCAGTGGTGCGATCTTGGCTCCCTGCAACCTCCGCCTTCTAGCTATTCTCGTGCCTTAGCCTCCCCAGTAGCTGGGATTGCAGGTGCCAGCCACCATGCCTGGCTAATTTTTTTTTTTTTGTATTTTTAGTAGACATAGGGTTTCATCATGTTGACCAGGCTGGTCTCGAACTCCTGACCTCAAGTGATCCACCAGCATTGGCCTCCCAAAGTGCTGGAATTATGGGCGTGAGCCACCACGCCTGGCCTGCCTTTAAAAAAAAACTTTTTAAATGTTACCATCTTGATGAAAATGACTGGCAGGAATAATAAACATGTCAAAAATAAAAAGTGTAGGAAAAAGAGCAAATCAAAAGAGGTATATTATAATTTATTGAGAAACAGTCACTGGCACCTAATGGTTTATTTAAAAACTACCGGAAATGATAGAAACAAAGAAACCCTGGTCAGGCGCCATGGCTCACACTTGTAATCCCAGCACTTTGGGAGGACAAAATGGGTGGATCACCTGAGGTCAGGAGTTTGAGACCAGTCTAGCCAACACAGCAAAATCCCATCTCTACTAAAAATACAAAAATTAGTTGGGCGTGGTGGCATGTGCCTGTAATCCCAGCTACTTGGGAGGCTGAGGCAGGAGAATCACTTGAACCTGGAAGGCAAAGGTTGCAGTGAGCCGAGATCACACCATTGCACTCCAGCCTGGGTGACAGAAAGACTCTCAAAAAAGAAAAAAAAAATTCAGAGAAGGACAGAAATAAAACTTGGCATCCTGGATTTCTGTAATTGAACTCCTCTCCTATTTTGCTTTTCACATTTTTGGTAGGCACGGCAAGTCTTTGGGAAATCTTTTTCAAGAGTTACAGGGAATTCTCACCAATTTGAAAGTGATTACTTCTTATTATAATATGAAGATGTCTCCACTAAATAAACACAGAGTTTTTATTTTGTTTTGTTTTATGTTGTTTGAGATAGAATCTCACTTTGTTGGCCAGGATGGAGTGCAGTGGCACAAACACAGCTCACTACAGTCTTGAGCTCCTGGGCTCAAGCAATCTCCTTGCCTCAGCTTCCCAAGTAGCTGGGACCACAGGCACATGCCACCATGCTTGGCTAATTTTTTTTTTTTTTTTTTTTTTTGTAGAGACGGGGTCTTGCCAAGTTGTCCTGGCTGGTTTCCAAACTCCTGAGCTAAAGCTGTGCTAGCCTAACCGACTCCATCTTAGCTGTGAGCCTGACAAGCTCCATCTTAGCTTCTCCCTCCCTGCCACGGCCCCCTCAGGTGCATTACTGGGTCACGCTGTACTCAAAGCCCTGAACCACTGAGGTTTGGGTTATGCTGTTCTCAGTCCTGTAACCATTGTAATTATATCCTGCTTGACAAGCCTACCTGCTACTGTGAACACCCTACCCACCTTGGTGATTCATTATATGGAAAGCACCCCCTGCTACCCACCTTAGTAACCAACAATCCTGGGAACCTCCTGCCTCCTGGTTACCAGGTACCTCCTGCTAACTTGCTTGTTCTACTTCTGTAAAATTCCACTTTGCCACCCTCTTCTCTAGGCAAGGTATAAAAAGGAATCAAGCCCCTTCTTTGGGGCTGAGAGAATTTTGAGCATTAGCCATCTCTTGGTCGCCAGCAATAAAAGGCTCCTGATTCAATCTCAGAGCCTGGTGCTTTCCTTACAACTCACTCAGTTACAACAAAGCAATCCTCCCACCTTGGACTCCCAAAGTGCTGGGATCACAAGCGTGAGCCGCCATGCATGGCCGAGAGTTTTGGAAATGAAATAAAGCAACAAGTTCAGGAAAAGTGAAAAAATGTCAAGTAGTCTAAATTACATGTAAGGATATATTACATATAAATTAAAATATATTTTAAATAAAATATGGTTTGAAGTGTCCATTCATATTTATTAATCATTATGAAACAATTCATTTCTATCTCAGAAAGGACATTTCCTTATTAATATTTTTATATAATACTCATTGTTACTCTATTGGCTTAGTAATAAGAATAAACTCCCTTTACTTCAAAAAACAAGATCATTTTGAGACTTTTCACAAATGCAGAATGGTGTTCCCTTTCATTATAGGCAAAAATATCTTCTAGACTCTCTCAATTCAATCCAGACACAGTAAAACCCAGTCTGAAATCCATGATTTTAACAATGGTATTTACTATGATGTTTAGGTTCCTTTAATTTAGTTTTCAAATTATAGTTTCATACTGATTTGAATCATCATTATGATTTCAAATTACTTAAGAAAAGAAATTGTTATGCTTACCATTTAAATCTTTAAACCCCACACTGTAGTTAAATTCAGCTCTGGGCGGTTTAGGGTCAGGAGGAGGGAGAGTGTCAACTCCTAAACTCTGTGAAAAAAGATCCCCGGTCAAAGTTACTCATGATACAAACATTTCTGTAGCACATTTTAATCAGCAAGTCAAAAACCATTTATTATGCACACATTTTCTCTTTTAGTGTGTTCTCTGAAAACCATATTGTTTCTTGAAAATGTTTAATGTAGTTTTTTCCCCTATAGAAAACTACAGCTTAAAAAATTATTCTAGAAGGAAGTTCCTGAAACAGGACATGGCAATTGAGAGCAATGAGAATGAGGTAGTTGAGTTAATTTTTGTAAAGAACAAATAATTTCTTGCAATGGTGAACACACACACATACACACACACACACACACACACACACTATATATATATACATATATATAATATATATATTTCTATAAGGACTTAAGTAATGACATCAAAGAAAGAAATATCCAGTTACTTGTAGGAGAAAAGCTGTTTTCTCCTAAAAGTAGGATGCATCCAGTTACTTGTAGGAGAAAATTCAGTTACTTGTAGAAATACCCAGTTACTTGTAGGAGATATCCAGTTACTTGTGGAAATATCCAGTTGCTTGTAGGAGAAAAGCTGTTTTCTCCTACAAGTAGGATGCATCCAGTTACTCGTAGGAGAAAATCCAGTTACTTGTAGAAATATCCAGTTACTTGTAGGAGAAAAGCTGTTTTTCAAGGAGGATGCAGTCTGTCACAGCAAAATATTTCCTTAGCCTAAAATCTTGAGAACCTACCTGTTGGCAGGGCTGTTTAGCCAAGCAAACCTATGACTAACTACACCCACTTGGGCAAAACAAAGAAATAGCAAAAACCAAAAGCGCTTTGTGTGAAGGCAGGTACAAGAGTCTCAAAGGGGCCTTTTTCCTATTCTTTTTTTTTTTTTTTTTTTGTAAATAAAAATGAGGGCAGGGATCTTACTATGTTATGCAGGCTGGTCTTGAACTCCTGGGCTCAAGTGAGCCTACTGTTTCAGCCCCCCAAAATGCTGGGATTACAGGTGTGAGCCATCATGCCCAGTCTCTTTCCTGTTCTTGATTTACAGTAACAATATTTAAACGTGGTCCTGCAAAAATGCCCAACTCTAGCCCATCAGAACACCTCCCCCACTGGCTGCAGGAATGAGGGAATGGGCAAAGAGAGACCACACACGTTCACTTAAACTCTCCCCCACCATGGGAGGAGAAAACACAGTCCTCATCTTAGAAATGTGGTTGCCATTGGCTCACGCCTCTAATCCCAGCACTTTGGGAGGCTGAGCGGGGTGGATCACAAGGTCAGGAAATTGAGACCATCCTGGTCAACATGGTGAAATGCCATCTCTATCAAAAATTAGCTTGGTGTGGTGGTGTGCACTGGTAATTCCAGCTACTCGGGAGGCTAAGGCAGGAGAAATGCTTGAACTTGGGAGGCAAGTGAGAATGCAGTGAGCCATAATAGCGCCACTGCACTTCAGCCTGGTGACAGAGCAAGACTCCATTTCCAGAAAGAAAAAGAAAGAAAGAAAAGAAAGAAATGAAAGAAAAGAAAAGAAAGAAAGAAACAGAGAGAGAGAGAGAGAGAGGGAGAGAAGGAGGGAGGGAGGGAGGGAGGCAAGGAAGGAAGGAAGGAAAGAAGGAAGGAAGGAAGGAAGGAAAGAAGGAAGGAAGGAAGGAGAAATGTGGTTGTCACCCTAACACCTTTTAATCAACACCCTTTCTTCTAAGCCTACTGTCTTATGTCTTATCCCTTCTTTCATGGAATCTAAACCTTTCTAAATCTTGCTGGGAATATAAAGTAGATGCTACCTAGAATTGGTTTATTTTTTATTTTTATTTTTTTGAGAAGGAGTCTCACTCTGTCACCTAGACTGTAGTGCAAAGGTACACTCTTGGCACACTGCAACCTCTGCCTCCTGGGTTCAGGCAATTCACCTGCCTCAGACTCCAGAGTAGCTGGGATTACAAGCACCTGCCACCATGCCCGGCTAATTTTTGTATTTTTAGTAGAGGTGGGGTTTCACCAATTGGCCAGGCTGGTCTTGAACTCCTGACCTTGTGATCTGCCCAACTTGGCCTCCCAAAGTGTTGGGATGACAGGCATGAGCCACTGCGCCTGGCCTAGAATTGGTTTATTTTTCCTAAAATAAATAGTCTTTCAAAACACAGACTATTCATTAATTTTTTAAGAAAGCTTTTGAAGACCCCTATCTTATTTAGGAATATTGGCTTATTCTTCTTCTGAATAAAATATCAATATTTTATTCAGAAAAGTGATGAGCTGATTACCCTGTCAGTCAAAGATGCCTCTGTGAGCACACTGTAAGAAACTCTAAAGCTCACCTGACTGTAACCTGGCTGACGGGCCCCTGGGTTAGCAGCTGCCAGGCCACAGTGGCACTGACAGTGGGGCTCGGTGGCCTCTGAGTCAATCTGATCTTGATGCCAGAGGCTTTTTCTCAGTCTATGGCTGAGTGGCTTTCACGTTCCTTTGAGGGTACTAAGTTCTTACAGGCTAATCATGAGGCCGCTAGAACTCCCACTTAGTTCTTTAAAATGTGGCGTTTCCTCAAGGGTTGGTAAAAAGTCTTCACTAAAGATAATATCCAGCCTGGGCAACATAGCGAGACCTCATCTCTACAAAGAAAAAAGAAAACTAGCCAGGTGTGGTGGCATGTACCTGTAGTACATGCTACTTTGGAGGCTGGGGCCAGAGGATCACTTAAGCCCAAGAGGTTGAGGCTACACTGAACTGTGACTGTGCCACTGCATTTCAGCCTAAGCAACAGAGTGAGACTCTGTCTCAAAAAAAAAAAAAAAAATCAAACAAAGATAATACTTTCCTAGTGAGTCTTTATAAAGGTAACCGCAGGGACATGGCTTAGGCTGGTTGTAGGGGAGTAAGCTTGGGGTAAATTTCTCTATTGGCAAATGTCTGGACACTACCAGCTTGATGTATGTCTGACCAATGTATTAAATTAACTGAACTCAAAAACGTATAGTCGGGAACAAGTTTTATTTTTTAACCCATCATTGTTATAATTACCTCAGAAATATATAATGTTGCCAATCTTCAGGATTTTAAAAGAGACAGCTCCCTTGTCATATTATCATCAAATTCTGCAACTCTATTTTTTTTTTCTAATTTGCCAGTTAAAAAGGAAAGTTTACCTGGGTCAGAAGATCCATCTCTCCCAGCAAAGTGCTGAACATTTGGTCTATGTCTTCACTTGACTCACCCATCTGAAAAAGGAAGAAACCAAGATATTAGCAGTGTCATAAAAGCCCGATCCTGGGATATTCCGCATCCTTGTTTCCCCCAAGGGCCCCCATCCATGGGTAGCTAAGTTGGGAGAGAAATATATTGAGAAGAAGGCTCATTTTAGCCTGAAATTCCACGGCTGACTTCTATCCAATCTGCTTGGTTCAAGATTGTGCCAAACCTTGAGAATTGCCTCAGAGCCACAATCTGACTTTTGCAGACAGTCTTCTTGGAATCAAAGAAACAGCCTGGGTGTGGTCGCTCACGCCTGTAACCCCAGCACTTTGTTAGGCTGAGAAGGCGAATCACTTGAGGCCAAGAGTTTGAGAACAGCCTGGCCAACACGGTGAAACCCTCTCTCTACTAAAAATACAAAAATTAGTGTGTGCACCTGTAATCCCAGCTACTGGGGAGGCTGAGGCAGGAGAATTGCTTGAACCTGGGAGGTGGAGGTTGCAGTGAGCTAAGATTGCACCACCGCACTCCAGCCTGGCAACAGAGTGAGACTCTCTCTCAAAAATAAACAAAACAAACAAAAAACCCAACAACCTTACACGAAAACGACGTCAGGAGTGATTAAGTGTATTTACCCAATAATTCCCTGCTTTCAAAAGATCTCTTTGAAATAAAAGATTTTAGTACATTTATTTAGTAGTCCTGGTTGACAAACACTTCGAGCTACAATGGCCACGCTATCAATCAAGTGAAAATAGAAAGAAAACGTTTTTTACATTTTAACCTTTCTTTGCCTAAACCAAATGAAGCAACTGCCCAAGAAGAGGAAGAGTTTGTGACAAAATAGGGTGGGACACCCAGTGAGGCACAAGTGGCTGCTCTGTTTCCTGACATCTTTGGCAAGGCTGAACTGGGAAGTTAGTTAGGAGAGATTACTAGACCTTTGGCCACTAACTAGCAGTATGTAATTTGGCAAAGGTATCAACTGTTTCACCTGTAACATGAAGAATTTGCCGCAGACCATTTCTATTCTTTTTTTTCCCCCTTGAGACGGAGTCTTGCTCTGTCATCCAGGCTGGAGTGCAGTGGTATAATCTCGGTCACCGTAACCTCCGCCTCCCAGGTTAAAGCAATTCTCCTGCCTCAGCCGCCCGAGGAGCTGGGACAATAGGCACCTGCCACCACACCTGGCTAATTTTTAGTACAGATGGAGTTTCATCATGTTGGCTAGGCTAGTGTTGAACTTCTGACCTCAGGTGACCTACCTAACCTTGGGCTCCCAAAGTGCTAGGATTATAGGCGTGAGCCACCACACCCGCCTCTAAGAACATTTCAAAATGCTCTAAAACACTGTAAGATGAATGCCAATTATAGCTCAAACTAAGAAGTCTGGTGGATATAGAGAATCAGTATGTACTATTCAAGCCAAATCACAATATTTACTTGAATATGTGCACGCATGTATTTGTGTCTCATTCTTTTTATGTGGAAATTTAAAATATACACAAAAGCAGAGAGAATAATGATTTTCCTGTATACACTGTCCAGCTTTAATAATTTTCAACTGGACTGATCTTTTTCTATCTTCCTACACTAGATAATTTAAAGCAAATATTATTTTTCCATAAATATTTCAGAATGAAGTGCTAAAAGATAAAGATACTTTCTTCTTCTTTTTTTTTTTGAGATGGATTCTTGCTCTTGTTGCCAGGCTGGAGTGCAGTGGTGTGATCTTGACTCACTGCAACCTCCACCACCTGGGTTCAAGCAACTCTCGTGCCTCAGCTTCCCGAGTAGCTGGAATTACAGGCTAATTTTTGTATTTTTAGTAGAGACAGAGTTTCGCCATGTTGGCCAGGTTGGTCTGAAACTCCTGACCTCAGGTGATCCACCTGCCTCGGCCTCTCAAAGTGCTGGGATTACAGGCATGAGCCACTGCGCCTGGCTGATATACTTTTCTAAATCATACCTGTAATACTATTATCTTTTCATGTGCATGTATTTAAAATAAACTATTGTGCTGAAATAGGCCAAGTCGAGGCAAATCTATCTCTCCTTGAAAAAATTATCTTGAAAACTTATAGTTTACCCTTTAAGTAACTTTAATACTTTAGCAGTCACACATTTTTATTTTTAATAGCTTTAGCTAATCTGGTGTCTTAGTCTCCATATTAAATATGTCCATGAAACAAACTATGTCATACTAACTTTGCTTTCTTAAAAATGACTCAAATGATTTTCTTTTCTTCTTTTTCTTTTTCTTTTTTTTTTTTGTTTTGAGATGGAGTCTCACTCTGTCACCCAGGCTGGAGTACAATGGCATGATCTTCCCGGGTTCCAACAATTCTCCTGCCTCAGCCTCCTGAGTAACTGGGATTACAGGCGCCCGCCAACACGCCTGGCTAATTTTTGTATTTTTAGTAGACTTGAGGTTTCGTGATGTTGGCCAGGCTCGTCTTGAACTCCTGATCTCAAGTGATCTGTCTGCCTGGGCCTCCCAAAGTGCTGGGATTACAGGCATGAGCCACTGCGCCCAGCCAAATGAATTTTAAAATATCACAATACTTAAAAGTGAAGTGATGTCAATAATGATGATAACAGTAATACTTATCTGGCACTAACTCTGTTGCAAGAGCTGTTCCATAAGCCAGTGTTGATATTAGCAACATTTAGCACCCAGGATAGCATTGACGCTGAGCAATCAGAACAGATGAGGCCGTAAATTCATTTTGGGTGAATCATGGACATCCTCCAAATATGCACCCTGCAAAGCTAGCACTTTATCTTCCCAAATTATCTTCAACAATTATCTTGGGTTTATCGCTTAGGAAATCTGACATAATGAAATCTTCTTGCTTAATGTTTCCTTCATATATTTCCCCTTCTCCCTATTTTAAGAAGAAAAAATCATTTTTTTCCTCCTACACATAACCTTACCACCCTCACCGACCAGAGGGCATTTTCCATCTGAATGTTCTCCTCCCTGCAATGATTCTTCTTTTGCCCTCCTTCTTGTCTCTCCCTCTTGAGAAACACAAAAGCTACCCCGAGCTACAGGTCACTGAGCATATTCCACAGTCATTTCAAGGTTTAAGTTTTGCATGTTTTATTTTGGAGGACAGATGCTTGAATTGCTATGAGTCTTTTTTTTTGAGATGGAATCTCACTCTGTCCCCAGGCTGGAGTGCAGTGGCACAATCTTGGCTCACTGCAACCTCCGACTCCCTAGTTCAAGCGATTCTCCTGCCTCAGCCTCCTGAGTACCTGGGACTACAGGCACGCGACATTATGCCCAGCTAATTTTTGTATTTTTAGTAGAGATGGGGTTTCACCATGTTGGCCAGGATGATCTCGATCTCCTGACCTTGTGATCCGTCCGCCTTGACCTCCCAAAGTGCTGGGATTACAGGCTGAGCCACTGTGCCTGGCTGAGGTGTGTTAATTTTCTTTAGTACCCTATCTGGTGTCCAGTGGAGGAGGTGTCTTGCAGGAGCATGGGAAGTTGTAAAACTGTGTTGGCCAGGAGGTGTCAGGAGGGGACAAGAAGGGGTCTTCAGTTAAGAGAGGTTTAGATTCCATGGAACAAGTGCATTTCTTAGTAGCAGACACCCAAAGAATCAGGTGTACATACACATGGGACAGGGAGGTGTGTGTTTGAATCCAAGGAAGCCACTCAGTGAATGCTGAGGGTCAGACCACACAAAGCAGGCAGGTGAGCACCCAGGTATAGAAGCAACAGGTGAGAAAGACACCGAAGGTTCAGGTCTATGAGCGCAGGGAAAGTCAGAGAGGAATCAAACACAGCATCAGTGAAGGATGAATACTTGTCCTATTTTGTGTGTACTGTTGGGCTTAAAGTGTTTATGACAGCTAGAAGAAAGGAAGACAGCTGCACCTGGGCCCCGCCCTGGTTCAGGAGGGAAGTCAGCATGAGGAATCATACCTGTGGTTTTATCCCCACACAGTTGCTTACAAAGTATCTGAATCATATTCTTCTTTCTTTAAATTTCCTACAAGGCTGGGCACGGTGACTCATGCCTGTGATCCTAGCACTTTGAGAGGCCGAGGGGAGGCAACTGCTTGAGACCAGGAGTTTGAAACCATATGGGCAACATACCGAGACTTTTCTACAAAAAGTTAGCCAAGTGGGGGCATGTGCCTATAGTCCCAGCTACTTGGGAGGCTGAGACGGGATGATGGTTTGAACCCAAAAGGTCGAGGCTACAGTGAGCTATGATGTCACTGAAGTCCAGCCTGGGTGACTCACCAAGACTCTGTCAAAAAAAGAAAAAAAAAACCCTACAAAATAGCAGAAAGTATTTAAGTAGACATTATCTCCATGGTTTCACAAATTGTCTCCCAAAACAACTAATATGGTATTAAAAATCTTGTCATGGGTTTTTTAGTTATCATTTTAATAAGGGGAAATTAGCAGAATAAACAATAAAATTCCAGAACTGCTCATGGAAATTTCTTTCTATTTGAGTACAATAATGTGAGAAAGTAAGGAAATCCTTCAGATGAATTATTATTAAGAGAAAAAGTTAAGAGTAATTATTGGTGTTAACACACTTCAGATTTTTTAAATGAGTAATCCATTTCATAAGAATAAATATAGATTTATTTGCTGACCTCAAAACTGCCAATAAGCATTACAATAAACTTACAGGAACCAAAGATAATTCGAGTAACAAGAATCTTGCCATAGATTCATTCTCCTGAACTTTTAAATTTGGAAAAGCACTAAAATAAAGTATTGAAATATGACATCAATGAGTCAGAAAAACCCACTGAGGCTAAAGGCCTTCGTTTCTCAAGCTGCACACACCACGGCTGTATAACAGGTTAATGACGTGCCACAGTGAATCATCTACCTAAGACGGAAATAACTCAAGACAACAGCACGTTCTCGTGACCTCTCCCTGCATTCATCTGCTGAAAATCTTTCCCCCTGCCCTTTCCCCTGCTCTTTCATTTCTTTCCCTAGAGTATGTTATTAAATTATGGAAAGGAGTCAACATCAAAATTGTGCTGAAACCTACAGTCCTAAGTAAACTTGCTAGTGAATGGATCGCAGTTGCACCCAGGGTGAAAATAAGAAGACATTTGACTTAAGGGCGATTTGTAACAAAAATAATTAATCTATAAATTCAGTCATATTACATAATTGCCCTCTCTGCAAGAAAACCTTATTTTTGGAATGGACAGACAAGAGTTATACACATGTATACGCCATAGCCATATGCATGTGTAAGAAGATAGAGTACGTGTAAGAAAATAGGGCTGTGCCTATATGTACGTATGGTATTTTCCAAAGGTCAAAATAAAGACTAAAAGAGAGAGAGAGAGAGAGAGAGCAAAGAAAACACCCAGCCCTGAAGCTAAAAGTGTTATTCGGGTTAGCAGCCTGAAAGGGCTGGGGTGGAGTTGTCATGGTAAAGCAATGCATTGCAAACAAGCCATGTTCACATCATGACTGGGTGGAGTCAGAATCTTTTTGTGAGTATGTCATTTCTGAGTTCATTTTGTCTTGGGAGGAACAGCAAGTTGCTGATGAAAAACAAATTGGAATACTACAAAATCAGCTAGATTTTGTTACTGTTATTATTGGATAGGTGAGGGGTGAGGTAATTGAAGCCTCTTGTTCAGGCTAAAACTTTGCCTTAGATTCCCTGAACGATAAAGAAATTTTCCCTAATGCTTACTATTTCTAGACTTCACTTTTTATCCTTAAATAGTTTCTCTGTTCCACCTGGATAAACTTCAAAAATATGCCTTTTGAACATTTATCCCACGTACTGTGATGCATATGCTTAACCGGACATATGTTTATATCGACGGAAGAGTTAATCTCACACATTTAACTCAGTTTGCATGAAGTTTGGAATGCCATGGAAATCAGCAATTCCAGTCATAATTTTGTACCTAGATCAGGGTGGCCCTTACTGCATCGGTCAGAGTAGCTTGCCTAAAAACAGCCAACTCAACATCCCTCAGGCGTTTCTCTCTAAGCAGCTCCAACTCATTACTCCCCCCAATGCATTCTGTTCCCATGAGCCTTAACTTGGTAAAAGGTCATTAGTTACTTATCAGTCTGACTTAGAACCCTTGGTATAATCCTTTACTCCTCCCACTTTTCCATATAGTCAGTCGGATAATCTGTTAGCTTTTTCTGTAGAAGGCTCCTATTTGCCTTCTCTCTGTCAAGCCACGGTTGACACCTCACCAGCTCACCCAGCCTCCAGCCTCCCGGACTCCCCATCAGTACTCACCACCTCCACTGCTGCAAATTGAAAATACAAATGTGAATGTGTTGCTCCCCTGTTTAAAAACCTTCCCTGGCTGCTTCTGATGACGTGGAGAGCGTTCGGGCACTCAGCTTGTCTTTCAAAGTGCTTCCTAATTGCCCATCTGGGGCAAATTATCATTTGGGGCCTTTTATTTTTTAATTAATTTATTTTTTACAATATTTTAATTTTATTTTTAGTAGAGACAGGGTCTCATTATGTTGCCCTACCAGGTCTGAAACTCCTGGGCTCAAGTGATCCTTGCATCTCACCCTCCCAAAATGTTGGGATTACAGGCATGAGCCGCCACACCTAGCCTCAGGACCCTTGATGTTTTCTCAACAGGCTTTTTAGAACTCTTTTTGTCTTTGTATATACTATTGCTTTTAAATAACATCCTCCTCTGTCCATATTTCCTTCATAAAATCCTACTGATCATTCAAAATCCAGCTTTCTTGCCGATACTTCAATGATATCTTTATTCCCAGCAGAGAGATTTGCTGTCCATTGCACTTGGTAAACATGTCAGTAAATCCTGGCCTTAACAACCACCTTGATATGGTATTCAATCTCCCTGAGCTTCAGTTTGTAAAATAAGGAGAACAATAATGCCTAATTCACAGACTTGTGACATTTAAACAAAATAGCCAACAATACTTGGCATAAGCTTGCAATCAGCATTTGCCACATGGAATCACACACTTTTTGTTATCCTGTTAGAATCTCTTAGAAGCCTGGGAGTTGTTATTAAGAATCAGATCTTGTTGATGTTTGTGTTCAGAAATGCTTTGTTGGAAACCCAAAGAGATTAAGTAACTTCCCACACTAACGAGAACTGGGCTAGAGTCCAGATCTCAAGCTGCATAGAAGGTTCTCTCTCACTTGACTGGCTACACTTTCTACATGGCTCCTGGTGTGACACACTCGGAAATGTCACATTCCAGGGCCAGACAGTCCTCGGAGGCTGTCAAATAACATGTTTCTGAGAACTATCAGAGCAATTAAACAGTCTATTGCTAAGCTGCTGCTATAGGTACAGGTTTGGGGAACCCCATTCACTATAACACTATTTCTCTTTTTCCACTGCTCTTTCCAAGTGAGTAAATATTGATACTTACACAGATATGTTTTGTTGGTAAACAAGGTTTCACTGGGGCTCGCATCTATTTAGGCCTGAATCAGTTTTCAAACCAAAAATGTTAATTGCTTTGAGAACAATTCTGGTAACTACCATGCAACTTGAGTGAGAGTATCAATGACTTTTCTTCTTTTCTAATTCAATCTAAAGCCAGTTAACATTTCAAGTAATAGGTTAATCAATGTGTAGTAAACAAAGTTATGTTTTCTATCTTATTATTTCTTTATTCACATCATATAACTAATTTCATGTGTTTATTTTAAATTTGCTAATCAGTAAGAACCAAAGTGAACACATAAACACGTTTAAATACTCCTTTGTTATAATACTATGTTATAATTTTGTGCTAGAAACTGAATTTTGAGCAGAATGGTATTAAATTAAGGGGTTATTTGAGATACTTAAAATGAAAAGATTTACTCATAAAAGCATACCATTTTATATATTAAATAAAATATGTAATCACAAAATTGTTTATAATAGGAATTTTTAATAAAACAGAAAATAAAAAGATACACTATTTTTCATATAAGTTCAAAACAAGGCTGGGCGAGGTGGCTCACTCCTTAATCCCAGCTACCCGGAGGCTGAGGCACAAGAATCACTTGAACCCTGGAGGCAGAGGTTGCAGTGAGCTGAGATCACGCCACTGCACTCCAGCCTAGGTGATAGAGTGAGACTCCATCTCAAAAACAAAACAAAACAAAACCCAAGTGGTCCTAACAACTTCTGCATGAAATAAAAAAGTTAAGATTTTTCTTTTGTGATTGTCAAGTTTTGGGTTTACAGAGTTGATGTTTTCAGTGGCAGCAACTGTCAATACAACGAAGAAACTCATATTATTTATATTTTTATAAGGATCTTATCTGTTAAAACCCTGCGTTCTTGTAGCACCATAGTAAGATATTACAAACTCCTGGATTGTCTAAGCTAATTTGAATGGTTGCAAATTTCACCTTTCAGCTGTACTTTTAGTAAAGCTTCGTCTTTACTTGGATTAAGATACTAATACCATTAACAGAATGAAAATTTTAGAGCACTAAGAATGAAGAGAAAAGACAAAACAGAATATTTGTGAGCAAGACCCTGACTCTACAAAAATAATAATAAAAATAGCCAGGCATGGTGGCATATGCCTGTAGTCCCAGCTACTCAGGAGGCAGCGGCAGGAAGTTTTTTTGAGCCCAGGAGTTCAAGGCTGCAGTGACTCATGGTTGCACTATTGCGCTCCGGCCTGGGCAACAGAGCGAGACGCTGGCTCAAAATAAATAAAAAAAATAAAAATGAAACAACAGAGGAGTTATCAAAATGACTCCGAGGTTATTCAAATGAGTCACAGTCAATGAAGTTCAGACAGGTTAGAATTAGCCTGCATTATTTTACCAGAGAAGATGCTACCAGTCTGTCTACCAAGAAGAAAACTCCCCACTCAACTGCTTCTGGTCATGGCTGGGGTTGAGAGAGAGAGAAATCTCCCCATGCTCTTTACCTGCCTGATGATAGTAAAAGTATAGTCAATAACTATTAGGTGTTCTCACTCCGTGCCAGGTATTGTCCTGGTGCATTACATGTATTGACTGATTAAATTCATCCTCATGCCCTAGGTGAAATGAGAGCACTTCATGTTCCCCTTAGATGAGAAAATTGAGGCATCCAGAGATAAGTAACTTGATCGAGCTTACACAACATAAGTCAGTCATCAACCATGTATTGATCCTAGACATAGTTGGAGGCTTAAACAAACTTCTGGAAGATTTTCCTGTGTGGGTTTTCCACAGCTGTATTGCTTCTCTTCAGTGAATTCATCTGCATAGTGTACATCTTTCTATGTTGAAGACAGTTAAAGAAAAATGTTTGTATCCTAGTATTGACTGCTTTGTGTGTGTGTGTGTGTGTGTGTGTTTTACCCTTGAGATAGAGTTTTGCTCTTGTTGCCGAGGCTGGAGTGCAATCACATGATCTTGGCTCACTGCAACCTCCACCTCCTGGGTTCAAGCAATTCTCCCGTAATTGAGATTACAGTCACCTACCACAATGCCCAGCTAATTTTTGTGTGTGTGTGTGTGTTTTTTTTTTAAGTAGAGAAGGGGTTTCACTATGTTGGCCAGGCTGGTCTCGAACTCCTAATCTCAGGTGATCCACCTGCTTTGGCCTCCCAAAGTGCTGGAATTAAAGGGACTGTTGTTTTTTTCACTCCATAGTGTTTTGAGTCTATAAGCAGATTGCCAAAACTAAAATGGAACTGGCATTGATGAGAAATAAGTTTAAAAAATCTGAGGCAGTACCTCCCAGTATCAATTGATATTTTAATATTTTTAAATTATAAACTATCTGGCAATGTTTTTTTCTAGGAAGTAAATCAGTCAACATATTACAACTGCAGATACAGAAAAGGAGAAAAAGTTTAAAAAAGATTATAAGTGGGATTGCACCTAGGATGAAATGTGCTCTGCAGAACCCAGATGCTCACTAATGCTGGTGGATACTGTGAAGTCGCTTGTGACAGTGTGATTGAAAATAACTTAGAATATTGAATTTTACCTGATTCCTTCAGTGTTGTATTTTTTCAAAATGCAATGAAAGCGTTTTATCAAGAGGAAGTTGTTCACAGAATAACACAGCATATGGTTACAGGTTCTTGCAATGTTTAGGGGAGGAGGAAGGGGAAGCCAAGGCTTCTGTGTGGCATAAAACAGGAAACAGAAGCATCTCTAAAATTATAAATCATATAATAATTCACTCAACAGAGAACTAACATGAAGAAACCTCTTGGGCCAACTTAACAGACTTTGCAGTGAATGCCTGAGATCAGTGAAAATCTTAAGAAATAGGCTAGGCCAGGCGCGGTGGCTCACGCCTGTAGTCCCAGTACTTTGGGAGGCTGAGGCGGGTGGATCACAAGGTCAAGAGATCAAGACCATCCTGGCCAACATGGTTAAACCCTGTCTCTACTAAAAAAAAAAAAAACAAAAATTAGCTGGGCATGGTGGCGTGTACCTGTAGTCCCAGCTACTCGGGAGGCTGAGGCGGGAGGATTGCTTGAATCCGAGAGGCGGAGGTTGCAGCCTGGCGCCTGGCTACAGAACAAGACTCTATCTCAAAAAAAAAAAAAGAAAAAAGAAAGAAAGAAAGAAAGAAAGAAATAGGCTATCAAGTAGTTATTGAACCAGTAGGGTGAAACCTGTAGTTGTATGATCAATTCAGACGAATATGTGGTGAGTCACAAACAAAATTCGTATGGACATGTGTATATGCATATGTAGGGTCACATAGAAGGTGCAACCAAGACCACAGGGCTCTTTTGTAAGCAATACTGTCATGGCAGAAGTTAGCTGTAAATAACATTTTAAATAAAAAACTCATCCTGAAATGACACGATTTATTTCAGCAATTTTTAAAAATACTAAAAGAGTGCTTAGAATTTTGCTGTATAGACACAAACACACACACACTTAATGAGATGGGCTACCACATTTTAAAAAATATAATTTAGGCCAGGCACAGTGGGTCACATCTGAAATTCCAGCACTCTGGGAAGCTTGAGGACAGGAGTTCAGGACCAGCCTGGGCAATGTAGCAAGATCCCATCTCTATCCCCTCTGCCAAAAAAATTAACCAGGCATGGTCGTGTGCACCTGTGGTCTCAGCTACTCAGGAGGCTGAGGTGGGAGAATCCTTTGAGCCCAAGAGTTCGTGGCTACAGTGAGCTATGACAGCACCACTGCACTCTAGCCTGAGTGACAAAGTAAGACCCTGTCTCTAAAATTAAAAAATAAAAATTAAGATGATTTTTAAATGTACTTATTTCAAAATTTTATGTTTTGCATACATGCAATGTGGAAACAAGTGGGTAGGATGAGGTGGGGGCACTCTGCTAAGTCAAGCTTCAGGTTAGGCAAAAAGTGAGAGAACTGAATAAGACCCAAAAATGTTCCCCAGGACTGAAGTGCAAGAAGAGCTGACACAGGGAAACAGAGGTCAGTGCATATGAACCCAACCTCACCACTTGTGTCTGTCTGGCTGTCCTCCAGCTCAGGGAGACAAGCTGTAGACAAGTTTCACTTGGATGTACCTGGGTTGGAGAGAAAGTGCCGAGTCTCTAGATTTTCTTAAGTTTCCCCTCTTTTTTTTTTCTACTTTGAGTGTCTATATAAGGAATGGGGAACTGCTTTTTTATTTAGGATCCACTGTGACCTAAAACCAGAGAGACAACGCAATTCAGAATTTTTTGAAGAGACACAAATAGAACATATTCTATTTATCATGTCATATTAATAAATAAAAATCACAAATATTTATTTTTAGAAACAAAAGTCCTGTGAATAGTTGGGTATATTCAGTGTCTACTACTTGTCTATTTTCTCATGAATCTACCCCAACTGGACTTTGGTTTGCACTATGTCACCAAATTGTGTGTCAAGGTTACCAACAATCGGTGGGGCGTGGTAGCTCATGCCTATAATCCCAGCACTTTGGGAGGTTGAGGTAGGCAGATCACTTGAGCTCAGAAGTTCAAGACCAGCCTGGGCAACATGGCAAAATCTCGTGTTTACCAAAAAAAAAAAAAAAAAAAAAAAAAAAAAACCAGCAACTAAATTATGCCAGTTTTACATTTTTAGTAGATATGGGGTTCTGCCATGTTTGCCAGGTTGGTCTCGAACTCCTGACCTCAGGTGATCAGCCT
>CAUYQU010019096.1:0-17026 GCA_963574635.1 Cheracebus regulus | reverse complement strand
GGACCTTCCCGGGTTCGCTGTGCTTGCTGTGAGACTCTCAGTCTGCAGCGCTTCCAATTGCTGTTTTCCTTGTGGGGATGGGAGCAGCCGAGCCCGTCCGTCCCGTACACTCTGCACCGGGAAGCGCCGCGCTGGGGCACCCGCAAAACGGCCGCGCCGGCCAAACGAGTCGTGCTGGCGACCCGTGTGGCTCCTCTGCCGGGAATCTCCCGGTCTGTGGGCAACAAAAATTCGTCGGAAAGTGCAGCGTTCACTCGTTCTCTGCGCTTTCACTGGGAGCTACATTCCTGAGCTGTTGCTAATCGGCCATCTTGGATCTCTCTCTGTTTTATCATTCTTAAAGTTGCCTTTGTGATATATTCTTCTTCCCTTTGTCTGAAATGTTTCTGCCCGTCTCCATCTTGCTTAGTGACACTACCACACTTGGTATTCAGACATGGATCTGATGACCTTGAATTGTTTCCTTAGTCCATCCTCTGTATTCAAAGGATATATGGATGTGTGCATTATACATCTGGATGCTTTCCTGAAAATAGCAAGACTTCATTGTTCTCTGTTCTCTCATCTTGGATTAGGGTCTTGCTATCTTATTTATTTGTTCATTCATTCAACAGACATTTACTGGGTACCTACAACATGCCAGGCCTTCCAGTGTTCACCCGTACTGCATTCTTAGTGTTGTATCCCAATTCGTTTCCCTTTCTCTTTTCTTTTTAACCTCCTCTAATCTATCTGGGCTAATATTCCTAAAGAGTCCTTTTCCTCATTTCACTTTTGGGTAGGGAAATGCAAAATTTATTGTCCAAACTGGGATACTTTTGTGAGTTAAGGGGCCACTATTAAATGTGATGCTGGGGTAGTAGGCTTCAACTAGCAGTGTTCTGGGAAAACCAGGATATATGATTGCCCCACCTGACATCTCTTGGATTCTTTACTTTCTGTTTCCCTCAATTTACTCCCCGTGGGTTATTCCAGCTGCCCCTCTCCTCTGTTTTCCATTTTATTAAGCTGAGAGAAACATGCATGTTCTGGGAGGTGATAGAGGAGGACCTAGGGTAAGTGCATGGTAATGCTTGAAAAACTATATTGTTCAGTGAGAATAAGAGGGAAAATAACAAGAGTGGAGAATAGCAAGGTAGAAAAAAGAATATAGAATAGAGAAAGAAAATTAAGGATACATTTCACTCTTCTCTTTAGAAATGGTTTCCCTTTGACCATCAGTTTATATTCATATTTTTCATCTTGTAATTTCAGTATTCTGGTTGGAATCACTTGAGGCAGCTTGATTCTTTCTTCATGTGTTCATTCAACAACAAAAAATATTGAGTGTTTACCATGTGCCTTGGACTGTATAGTATTAGGAATACAGGGTAAGCAGGATGGACAAAATCCCTGCCTACTTGAAGCTTATGTAATATTATGATCTCCCATTTATTTTCATGTATACCAACCCTGTGCCTTTTTTTTTCTTTTTTAGAAAACACTGCTTATTATCCAGGGCTCAGCCAAAATTCTGCCTTTTTAAAATGCTTTTCTCTTGTTTATAGCCATTACTGGAGATACTGGGGAAAAAAATGCTTTTCTCCATCATTCCATACCCTGGTCATTGCTCCCTCCGTCCCCTAGTCCCCTTCACCTCCTGCTTGGGCAAATTGTAAATTTGAATTTGCTCTCTTATTCTTCTGCCATATTACTCCATTGTAAGCTCTTTATAGGTAAGTATAATATTTCATGCTTTATTGGTCTGCTTGGGTTGCCATAACAAAATGCCATAAACTGAGTGGTTCAAATGTCAGAAACTTATTTTCTCACGGTTCTGGAGCCTAGAAGTCTGAGATCCATGTGCCTGGCCATTTCAGTTTCTGGTAGGGGGCTCTCATCCTGGCTTGGAGCTAGCCATCTTTTTGCTATATATTCTCATGGCCTTTGTGTGTATGTGTGTGGAGAGAGGGAAAGCATTTGAGAGAGCTTTCTTGTGTCTCTTTTTATAAGGACACTAATTCTTTTGGATCAGGGCCCACCCTCATGACCTCATTTAACCTTAATTGTCTCCTTAGAGGCCCCATCTCCAAATACAGTCACATTGGGGGTTAGAGCTTTAACATACAAATGTTAGGCGGACACAAACATTCAGTCCATAACAATGTTTTAAATTTTCCCTGTATTAGACCCATAACAGCGATATATACAGAATAAGGTGCTCATTAGTTAGGAGTTTAAGAAATATGTGAAGAAAAGAGAAGTTGCAGAGATTAGAAATTGAAAAGAAATTCAGAAACACTATCAACTTTCTCACAGAACTCTGGAAGTGAGTTCACTTGCTCTCCTGCTCTGCACTGCAGTCCCCTGGCTTTGCACTGTTTTCTCCACCAGCTTCAACCTATATGATTAGGAGAGGTAGCAGCAGCTGGATATGAGTGAGCCCAGGATCCTGCCAAGAATCCACCCTCCCTCACCATTGTCTCTTCCTACCCTTCATATCTTGGGCATGAGTTTGTGTGCATGTGCCTGTATATGGAATCAGTGGCCACCCACACTTCTGAGATGTGAACTTGAATATGTGCAGTTATCTTTTTGCTATTCTCAAGTACCACAATTTGCTATCTCCCTTCTCCAGAAAGTGGCTCCATTTATCAGAAGGCTATGGGACAAAAATTGGTCAAACTTTCTTTATTTTTTTTGAGACAAAGTCTTGCTCTGTCATCCAGGCTGGAGGGCAGTGGCATAATCAGGGCTCATTACAGCCTGGACCTCCTGGGCTCAAGCAATCCTCCCACTTCAGCCTCCTGAGTAGCTGGGACTACAGGTGCACACCACCATGCCTAGGTAATTTTAAAATTTTTGTAGACATAGTCTCCCTGTCTTACCCTGGCTGGTCTCAAACTTTTGGGCTCAAGCAATTCTCCCACCTCAGCCTTCCAGAATGCTGGGATTACAAATATGTGCCACTGTGCTCAGCCCATCAAAATTTTTTGAATAGCAACAAGAAACACTGCACAATAGTTTCACTCCTTCTGACCCAATTAACTCATTTGTGGAACTTTTGTCCTAAGATTATATTTTAATAGGAAGAAAATTTTGTGTGTATAAAGAGATTTTGATAGTAATTAACCTCAAGGAACAACAGAAGTATCTAACACTAGCAAAATGGTAGGTAAATTATAAGAAATTCAATGATTATATGAAGATTAAATAGCAATGTAGAAAAGCATGCATAAAAAATTAACTGGAGACCGGGTGCAATGGCTCATGCCTGTAATCCCAGAACTCTGGGAGGCCAAGGCAGGCACATCACCTGAGGTCAGGAGTTCAAGACCAGCCTGGCCAACATGGCAAAACCAATCTCTACTTAAAAAATACAAAAATTAGCCAGGCATGGTGGCAGATGCCTGTAATCCCAGTTACTCAGGAGGTTGAGTCAGGGAGGCAGAGGTTTTAGTGAGCTGAGATTGCGCCACTGCACTCTAGCTTGGGTGACAGAGCAAGACTTCGTCTCAAAAAAATAAATAAATAAACAAATGAGGCAGGAATTAGGGAGATGTTTGTTGAACAAAGGACACAAAATTTCTGTTAGGAGGGATAAGTTGAGGAAATCTATTACATAACATGGTAATTATAGTTAATATCAACATATTTGACTTGAAAATGGCCAGTAGAATTTTTAAATGTTCTTACTATGAAAAAGCAATAAGTATGTGAGGTAATAGATATGTTAATTAGCTTGATTTACCTGTTCCATGTGTAAACATTTATCAAAACATGTATGCCATAAATATATATACTTTTTTATCAACTAAAAAATAAATAAATGAAATGAACTCCAAGAAATAGGATGCAAAATAATATCTACCATATATTTAATTGTCTGACAATATACATATGGACAAGTCCATAAAGGAGCATAGTAAAAGGAAAATTAGTCATGTGTCAGTATCATGTAGTTATCTTTTTGTTTCCTTTTACAGCCCAACTCCTTCTAAGGTCTGCTCTGGTTACCTGTGTGTCCAGAGTTTCATGTCAAACCAGTTGGGAAATTCCTGCTTTTTCTGATGTTTGGTTTCATGTATTGGCACCTCTTGGTTATGCTGTCCCTACTCTGATGCTTTTGCCATCCTTAAATACTTTATGCCATGCAAGGTCCTATCAGAGTTTAATCTGCCATGCTTTAACTAACCTTCCTTCCTAATTTAGCCTCTCAGATTCACCCAGTAAGTAATCTCAGTTTGTCAGAATGACAGCATGGTGAAAAGCAGACAGACTAAACTTGAATATAAAACTGGATCCAGCTATGGGCCGGCCCCTATAAAGTAGGCTATGACGTGACTGACTAGGCTATGATGTGATATTGGAAGAATTGTGTTACCACTTAACAACACAGGGCTTACATGCAAGGATGTAGACTGGGATCTAGTACCTGGATTTTATACAATTCATTGCTTATTCTGATGCTGGACCTATTGGGCTTCCCTCAGCCCCTGGCTTTCCAAAGCCTTTACATTGGCCTCTAAGTCATTTTTTTCATCTTTTTGATCAGTTCTCCTGCCTGTGAACATTTAACCCTTCCATATGTCTACCACATCTTGTCCTTGGATAGTTCTCCTTCCTCTAGTACAGAGAATAGGTGACATGTGCAATTTCTGTTTCTCCTGTCAGATGGTGAAACTGGGACTGAGGAGGTGTTAATTCCAAAGCATCATTCCTGAAAAATCAGAATCATATATACTTTCAAGAGAATTCCACAGAGACGTTGCCCAGGAAGTCAAAATTTAGAAGGCTCCTCTGAAGGGAAAGAGAAGACTAGAGAGGACACTGGTATGTTCCAAGCAGGAGAAAATGAAGGGAAAGACAAGAAATTTCAAACATAAGACAGTTAAAGACGATAAAGTACTCACAGAAGGGAGTGACCAAGAATCTGAAAAAGACAGTAGTCAGTGCTGTGACCCTGCAACAAATGAGAGAGTTCAGGCTGAAAAGAGACAGTATGTGTGTACTGAGTGTGGGAAAGCCTTTAGTCAGAGTGCAAACCTTACGGTACATGAGCGAATCCACACAGGAGAGAAACCCTATAAGTGTAAGGAGTGTGGAAAAGCCTTCAGCCATAGCTCTAACCTTGTTGTTCATCGGAGAATCCACACTGGACTGAAACCCTATACGTGCAGTGAATGTGGGAAATCTTTCAGTGGAAAGTCACATCTTATTCGGCACCAGGGAATCCACAGTGGGGAGAAAACTTACGAATGTAAAGAGTGTGGGAAAGCCTTTAGTCGAAGTTCAGGCCTTATATCACATCACAGAGTTCACACTGGAGAGAAGCCCTACACTTGTATTGAGTGTGGGAAAGCCTTTAGCCGTAGTTCAAACCTTACTCAACATCAGCGAATGCACAGAGGAAAAAAGGTTTACAAGTGTAAGGAATGTGGGAAAACATGTGGTTCCAATACAAAGATTATGGACCATCAGAGAATTCACACTGGGGAGAAGCCTTATGAATGTGATGAGTGTGGAAAAGCTTTCATCTTAAGGAAGACCCTTAATGAACACCAGAGACTTCATCGTAGAGAGAAACCTTACAAATGTAATGAGTGTGGGAAGGCTTTTACTTCTAATAGAAACCTTGTTGATCATCAGAGAGTTCACACTGGAGAGAAACCCTATAAATGTAACGAATGTGGGAAAACCTTCAGGCAGACTTCTCAAGTTATTCTACATTTGAGAACTCACACTAAGGAGAAACCCTATAAATGTAGTGAGTGTGGGAAAGCCTATCGGTATAGCTCACAGCTTATTCAACACCAGAGAAAACATAATGAGGAGAAAGAAACCTCATAAATAACAAAGACTATGGGTAGGAGGGCTGACTGCTGCTTTTCTAAAAATTATCAACGTTAACTCTACTTCTAAGAATCATATAGGGAAAATAATTAGAAATAGACAAAGATTAAGGAAAGGGATGTTCATGCCAGCATCATATATGACTGAAAGAAGAAAACTAGATTTTCAACATTACAGGGTTGAAATGAATGATGGGATATCCATATGATGGTTCTGCAGCCTTTGTAAACATTTTTAAAGATGATTTAATGCCATGGGGAAATGATTTGGATAAGATGAAAGATAAAAGAAAACAACAACATACAATCCAAAATTTTAGAAAATATTTATGCATAGGAAAAAATGGGAAGTAAGTAAACCAAAATGTTAACAGTGATCATCTCTGGGTGATAGGATTTTAGGTGATTTCTATTTGCTGCTGCATACTTTTATATCCTTTCTAGATTTTCTACATGAAAATATACTAATTTTATATTCAAGAAAAAAGTACAGTATTTTTTAAATGCAGTGAAGACATGCCCATTTTCACTCAGCAGTATTATGAAAAGTGGATAGTATATAGAGCCCGAAGTCCTGGGATTGCACTCTGACACTGGCATTTAGCAGCAGTGGAACCATGAGCGAGTCACTTCCTTTTAGAGCGTGTTTCCTGTTTAATAAAATCATAAACACTGATTCTTTGTCTTTTTAAATTTTAAGGCAAGCTGACTTTAGAGTTGTCAACAAAATATGTAATAACACTGTTAGGTTAAAAGAACACAGCAAAAATTCACCGAACCCTCCTTTCCCACAGTTATAGAAGGATCTGAAGATGATGGAGAACTATCTAGGCTTCATCTTTTCAATATATGTCTAGACAACCAGAAAAAAAAAATGAAATGGAAAAAACTGTAGACTCAAAAACTTTAGATACAGTCACCAATTAATATAAAACTAGTGGGAGGCTCTGCCTTCACATGGTAGATAGAGCTTAATGGCTGAAGTACAAACTCTGGGGTTGGAGAGATTCATGTTCTAACCCCACTTCTGCCATGTACTATCTTGTCAGTTTTGGACAAATCACTTAACTGCTCTGAGCCTTAGACCTGTGTGTAAAAAAGGAATAGTTACCTACCTTACAGGGTTGTTGTACGGATTAAATGAGTAATACATGTAATACATGATAAGCCAGACACATGGTCAATAATAAAATGTTAAGTATAGGACATTGAAGCAGCGTTTCTATCCGCTTTAGGGAGAGTGATTAAAGAGAATTTTTGTGTAAGGTAGTACTTAGGATATTTTCAGGTGTAATAAACAGAATGTTAAGTACTAGCAGCCTAGACCTTAAGAATATTGATTGATTGCTTAAGGGGAAATCTAGAGGTAAGCAGTGCCGTGTTTGCTTTGGTGACTCAGCACTTCATCAAACTTCTATTTTAACTCCATAATTTTCAGCATATTGGCTTTCATTTTTCATAACCTCATGGTGGCAAAACAGTGGCAACAGCTGCATCTTGCCTTCACACAACTCCTTCAAATTCCGGAAGTGAAAAAGGAGCTGAGGCTTTCTCATCTGGTTTCTTCCTTTTGTCATTGAGAAAAATCTTTCCCTGAAGAAGGGAGCAAGGGATGTTGAGCAATCAATACAACAGATGTTTTCTATCTTCCTCTGCCTTTCTTTATGACCAGCCCTCTTTGAAGGTCTTAGCCCATATCCACCAATATTTACAACATTTTAAGTGCTTACTCAATCTGAGAACACTTAGAATCTCCCTGTTTTTAACTCAGCCACTCCCCTGTGTATACAGTGAATCCCTAAGCCCAGTGCCATCTGTCTTATGCACATAGTGAATTCTTGTTTGGGGAATTTTTGATAATATGATAATATGTTAAAATTTTTGATACTATGTTTTGATAATATATTACAAGAAAGTTGAGTGTCAGTGAGGTTGGGTGACTGGCTAGTAAGTTGTCAGAGCCAGTACTGAAGCTCAGATCTGACTTTGAAATTCATGCTTTCTTCGTTATACCAAAGTGCCTCTGCCCACCATGGTGGATCTGTATGTGAGCAGGAGACCAATTGGGGTTCTCCCAGGTAGCTGCCTCAATGAAATGCTATTGTATCTGACAATTAGTTGACCTTGGTTTTATAGGGAAGATACTATCAGTGTTCTCTGAATGAGGTTTATGGCCTGTCTCTGTACCTCATAATTTAGTTTTAAGGCATATATATATATTTCTTTTTGAGTGTTACTAGAAAGAAGTGAAGGGTGAAGATTGTATATTTGTGTGAAAAAAATTACTGATTTTGGCTTATTTTGATAGGATAGTGGTTTGCACATCATTTTGTGTTGTAATAATCCTTCTCATGGTCATTCCAAACAGGGTTTGGAGGGCCTGGAACAGATCTGCAGCATTCATGGAATAAGCCTGATATATCATTCCTGAATGGAATTGATGCTTTCTATATTGCTGATCAGATATTCTCTGACCAAAACATTTTTTCATCACCATGCCATAGTGTCTAAAACTCTTTCTTTAGATAGGCTTTCTTTTTTGTCTTAGAAGACTTTGTGATCTTCAAAAGAATATATCTTCTAGGAAGGATGTGATGCCATCTCATACCCAGAGATCTGAATATAGGAGAGCTTTATATTTCTTGCCCCAGGCAAGTGAAGATTATAGTCCCTTGAGGAGGCCCTCACCATCTTCTAGGCTAATACCTGCCTTGAGCTGTAGGAGTAAATATTTGACAACGTGTCCCTGCATCCTTTCAGATAAATATTCTGCTGTAATTTGAACTGATCACCCACCTTTCTCCAGGAGTCTCCCAGGGCTACCAACTGTTACCTCAGTCAGAGTTTAGGCATGCAGCCCTTACCATCCTTTCAAGCCCTTTGATTATACCTTATGGCAATCAAGAACTGTCTCTTTTTTTTTTTTTTTTTGAGACAGAGTCTTGCTCTGTCACCCATGCTGGAGTGCAGTGGCGTGATCTCAGCTCATTGCAACCTCCACTTCCCGGGTTCAAGCAAGTCTCCTGCTTCAGCCTCCTGAGTAGTTGGGACTACAGATGCCTGCCACCATGCCCAGCTAATTTTTGTATTTTTAGTAGAGATGTATATTGTGTTTTAGAGATAGGCTGGTCTTGAACTCCTGACCTCAGGTGATCTGCCCGCCTCAGCCTCCCAAAGTGCTGGGATTACGGGGGTGAGCCACCATGCCCAGCCTTTTTTTTTTTTTTTTTTTTTTTTTTTGAGATTAAGTTTTTCTCTTATCGCTCAGGCTGGAATGCAATGATGCAATCTTGGCTCACTGCAACCTCTGCCTCCTGGGTTCAAGTGATTCTCCTGCCTCAGCCTCCTGAGTAGCTGGGATTACAGCTGCCTGCCACCATACCTGGCTAATTTTTTCTATTTTTAGTAGAGATGGGGTTTCACCATGTTGGTCAGGCTGGTCTTGAATGAATGTTACATTCTTATTCTAATGGAAACCTGGCTGTTCCCCAAGGACAGTGCTTACTCTGCATTCCTCAGTTGCTAGTTTTTGTATCTCTCAACCCATGTACCTCTCTGTACTGACATTTCTTCTCTCTTCTCTATCAAAAACTCAGCTCTAATCAGGCAAGATTACATACACCTGTAGTCCTAGGTACTCAGGAGGCTGAGGTGGGAGAATCACTTGAGCCCAGGAGTTCACTGTTAAACTGAGCTATGATCACAACTCTGGACGGTACCCTAGGCCATGGAGCAAGACAGTCTGAAAAACAAAACTGAACAAAACAAAACAAAAAACCCACAAAAACCCAATCCAATGCTTTTGAAATATACATCACTAAACTACTGTGTATTGCCCATTCTTGTTATTTGTTTTCTTGTCTACTCACATTTATTCACTTAGGATTTTAGTACCCTGAATATTCCTGAGGAATGTAAAGAGGCAATAATTTTAGCCACAGATATCCTGGTTATGTAGAATTGCTCCTGTGTAGAATAAAAACATACACGCTTTTTTTAGTTGAGAGGAAAATAAGAAAATCTCATTTTATATAGCCTTTATTAGAGGGCAATATGTAAGACAGAATTCTGCTTGGAGAGGAAAGTGTCTCCCTGGACTTAGAAATCTTTTTTATAGATAGTGTGTCCTGTGTTAGGTCTTACTTGGAAGAAAACTGAAATAAAAAACAGCTTTAAGTAGCTGAGCAATGAGTAGTAATTATTGGCTGTTGAATCTAAATCCCTTAAGACTAAATTTTATTGCAGCTCTGTACCCTCAGCAAGACTTCCTTTTCTGATTTTTTTTTCCATTCAATATAAAATTTAAAAGTTTCCCATATTGTCAGGTTGTTTTTAGTCACCAGACTGTCTTTAATCGCCTTTGATATTATAAAACTGGAGTCATAAAATTGTTTTCACAGGAAATAGTGATAATTCCTTCAATAAACATCAGCTATTCTTATAAATATCACTCATTTTTTTTTCTTTCTGCTTCCTTTCTTTGTTCAGAGTGGGAAAAATAGTTCAATCTGCTTTTCTTTAAATAGCTATACTAGTCAGGGTTCTTTCTCCAGAGGTACAGAATGAGTAGGAAATATATATATATAAGGGATTTTACTAGGGAGACTTGGCTCAAAGCAAAGTCCTACCATAGGCCATCTGCAAGCTGGCAAAAGAGAGAAGCAGGTAGTGTGGCTCAGTCCAAGTCTGAAAGACTCAAAATCAAGGAGGCTAATAGTGCAGCCTCAGTCAGAGGCCAGAGGCACGAGACTCCCTGGGAGGCTGCTGGTACAAGTCCCAGAGTCCAAAGACGGAAGAACCTAAAATGTCCAAGGGCAGGAAGAGAGGAAGCAAAGCACCTGGCATGGGAAGAGAGAGACAGGAGACTCTGCAAGCTTCTTATCCCCCTTCTTGCACCTGCTTTCTTCTAGCTATGCTGGCCGCTGATCAGGTGGTGCCCACTGACATTGAGGGTGACTTTCCCTCCCAGTCCACTGACTCAAATGTCATCCTCTTCTGTTATCACCCTCACAGACGCTCACAGAAACAGCGCTTCCCCAGCCATCTGGGCATCTCTGAATCCAGTCAAGTTGACACCTAATATTGACCATCATAGTGGCTGTTTTTAGAATGAACAAGTGATTCAGGCTTGTTTCTCATTCAAACACTACAAGAAGTTTGTAATTTTCACACTAGTAATACATAAGTAAGCACTCTCTAGCCATTAGAAACTTTCCTTCTGTTATTTCTTGAGAAGGCTATGTGCCATACCCTCTCTCTGGCCACATAGTACCCCTACTACTGTGCAGACCTCAGATGGCTGTATAAAAAAAACAGCCATGTTCTCTGAAGTCCCTTTCTGCTCCAGAAGATAGGCTTGAGAGAGTGAAAAAAGAGATGGCAGACTCCTTTCTGTGCAGCATAGATACAGGACCTGACTAGTTCCCACTCCTCCTGATTATTTCAAATCCAAATGGCACAATTTGACTCTATGGATTATAGACATACAAGGCTGTAACCAGTCTCTGAAACTAAAGCTAGTGGACTCCAAGTTTGAGATTCACAAGGGATAATTCTATACCTACAGATAAATTTCCCGGGCCCACGAAATCAGCATATCTACAGTGGGACCTCGGAATCGATATGAAACAAAACTTTGCAATGGGGATCAGAGAAAATTTTCCATTAGGAGCCTTGAGTTTTTTTCTTTTTTTCTTTTTCTTGTTTTGTAGAGATGGAATCTCACTGTGTTGCTTTGCCCAAGCTGATCTTGAGCTCCTAGCCTCAAGCAACTCTCCCACCTTGGCCTCCCAAAGTACTGAGATTACAGGTGTGAGCCACTGTGTCCAGCCTAGGAGCCTTGACTCTTTACATGACTGTTTTTATAATGATTACCCATTTTCCCTTGGAAGAACAGACAACTATTCCCACAGAAGATTTGTGACAAATTACAAAATTACTGAGACTTATACCAAAGTTTGTACAATCATAAAATTAGCAATCAATTAACTGAGTCAGAAAGAAAATGCTGTCACATTTGCAGTTAGTTTAACCACAGAATTTAGCATGTTTTTAAAAAGTAGAATAGGTTGGGCATGGTGGCTCATGCCTGTAATCCCAGCACTTTAGGAGGCCAAGGCAGGTGGATCACCTGAGGTCAGGCATTCTAGACCAGCCTGGCTAACATGGTGAAACTCTTTCTACTAAAAAAAAAAAATACAAAAATTAGCTGAGTGTGGGGGTGCATGCCTGTAATCCTGGTTACTTGGGAGGCTAAGAGAATCACTTGAACCCAGGAGGCAGAGGTTGCAGTGAGCAGAGATTGCACCACTGCACTCTAGCCTGGGTAATAGAGTGAGACTCCATATCAAAAAAAAAAAAAAAAAAAAGTGGGTAAAACAACATGGCAAGCTGGCTAATCATAAAACCCTTTGGGTACAAACACACAGAAATACTGAATAAAATTTAAATATCCTTTTAAAGTATTTTCAAGAAACTGAAATAAATCCTCAGAGCCAAAAATGAAGATGAAATGGAAGTTAGAAAGGTAAGTGTGTGGATGGTGTCTTTGGTTGCCAAGAGGCCGTTTGGTGGTTTGGTATCCAATGGACTTGAATTTTATCAGCCATGCAAGGGGAGGATTTGAGTCCTTGGGCTTGCAAGAGCTGGAAAATTGGAACTGAGGTCTCCACAAGAAGCCCAGATGCTTACAGGGCTACACCCTCAGTGAAAGTATGCATTAGAAAAAAGTCAGTCAGCAGCAATGGAAGACAGCAAGGAGGATGGATTGTGGGATTTATTCTGGGCTTTAAGTGGGTGAGGTAGATTAAAGCTGAGGATAGTTCCCAGAGAAGGCTGACATTTGAGGGCTTTTGGCCTGCCCCTCTAGTGAGGTGGTTAGGGGGAGAAAATCAGAAGAGGAATCCAAACAGGGCAGCACAATGCCCTCTCCATAGAACATGATATAATTAGGATAAAAGTCAAATTAAAATAATACATTTGGAAATTAATGTATTTCTAAATCATTACTAGGTTAAGAAGAAAATTTAATTTAAAAAAGGGAAAATACACTGGGCGCAGTGGCTCACACTTGTAATCCCAGCACTTTGGGAGGCCAAGGTGAGCAGATACTTGAGGTCAGGAGTTCAAGACCAGCCTGACTGATATGATGAAACCCCATCTCTACTAAAAATGAAAAAATTAGCCAGGCATGGTGGCATGCACCTGTAATCCCAGTTACTCAGAAGGCTGAGACAACAGAATCACTTGAACCTGATAGGCAGAGGTTGCGGTGAGGTGAGATAGCATCATTGCACTCCAGCCTGGGCAACAAGAGCAAGACTTTGTCTCAAAAAAAAAAAAAAGAAAATGCTTAGACATATCCTTAGAAAACTGAAGGATAGTCTTTTATTTCTTGTCATAGAAGACTTACAGGAACCAGAATTGCACTGCTGCTTGAAATAATTCCAAATAAAATAGATGGAATAATGGCTTTTAAGACATTGAGCATCAACAACAACATACAATGATCTCTGGTAGATGGAAAACAAATGAGATGAGCCCTACAAATGTCCTAACTTACTGTTTTGAGAGAGTTCCCAGACTGCTACATACACAGGGATGGGAGACCGAGGTGTAGCTGTCTGATGAAGTTCCTGAGTTGAAGAGACAGCCAAGAATCTAAGGAGAACAAAGCAGATATAAGTTCACAAGACAGAGTTCTGGAGGAGAGGGACCTGCACCGAGAATTCTGGGGATCTGTGAAGGGCCCCTTAAGATACTCAGCAGACTACTGATTGGCATATGAGGAAAATTTATCTTAGCTCAAAGAAAGAACCATCCCAAAGGATTAGAGGGAATGATGCCAGGCATACAAATATGGCCAGGAATAAAGAACCATCCCAAAAGATTAGAGGGAATGATGCCAGGCATACAAATATGGCCAGGAATAGTGTTTGTTCTCGCAAGCTGGACTGAAAACACCACATTGCTTTGTGCATTAGGTAGAGTACTCATAAGGGCCTATTTCAGTAGGGGAGAACAGTAAGCCACAGAATAAATCTGAAGAAAACTACTGTATAATTAAACTGCTCAAAACATTCAAAAAGAAAATGACCAGAGAACAAAGACATTATGTATGGAGAAGACAAGGATCACAACAGATTTCTCACTGGATACAATGCAACCATGAAGATACTGGAGCAGCATGTTTAAAGTACTGAAAGAAAAAACTAGTAGCCCCAGCTACTCCGGAGGCTGAGGTGGGATGATCACTTGAATGCAGGAAGTGAAGGCCGCAGTGAGCCATGATCACACCACTCCACTCCAGCCTGGACAACAGAGTAAGCCAAAGTAGAATTCCAGACCAGTGAAAATATTGTTCAAAAGCAAAGGCAGAACACATTAGCAGACATTAAAAAGCTAAAATAATGGATCACTCGCAGATCTGCACTACAAGAAATGTTAAAGTAAGTTTTTTAGATTAAAAAAAAAAGACACCTGATAGAAATATGGATTTTTCCCAACCTTGACCTTGTTGACATTTTAGACCAGATAATTTTTGTGGCAAGGGCTGACCTGGTATTCTAGGATATTTAGCAGCATCAGTGACTTTTACCCCTACTCCTGACAGTTAAAAATATCTCTCAATATTGCCCCCAAATGAGAACCACTGCTGTATGCCACTGCTGTACAGGAAGTAGTATAATACCACTTGACGGTAGACTAATAAGCTAAAGACATACACTGTAAATTCTAAAGCAGTCATTAAAAAACAAATAATTATAGCTGATCAAAAAAGTTATGGGCCAGGTGCAGTGACTTCTTACACCTGTAATCCCAGGACTTTGGGAGGCTGAGACAGGCAAATCACTTGAGTTCAGGAGTTTGTGACCAGCCTGGGCAACATGGCAAAAACCTGTCTCTACAAAAAATATGACATATATATATATATGTATATTTCTGGGTGTGGTGGCACATACCTGTAGTCCCAGCTACTCCAGAGGCTGAGATGGGATGATCACTCAAGCCTGGGAAGTTGAGGCTGCAGTAAGCGGTAATCACACCACTGCAATCCAGCCTGGGCAACAGAACAAAATTCTGTCTTAAAATAATAATAAAACAAAGAAGAAAGGAAAGAAGAAAATGTTATGGTCAGGCATAGTGGCTAACAGCTGTAATCCCAGCACTTTGGGAGGCCAAGGTTGGAGGATTGCTTGAAGCCAGGAGTTCAAGACTGGCCTGGATAACATAGTGAGACCCTGTCTCTACAAAAATAATAATAATAATAATAATAATAATTTAGCTAGACATGGTGGTGCATGCCTATAGTCCTAGCTACTTGGGAGACTGGCATGAAAGGATCATTGAGCCCAGCAATTTGAGGCTACAGTGAGCTATAATCACACCACTGCACTCCAACCTGAGTGACAGCGAGTCCCCATCTCAAAAAAAAAAAATTATGGAATGTTGTCAAAACATTAACTGAGGGAAATCATAGCACTAAATATCTACATTAGAAAACAGTATCATAGACTGTATCTAGACAAAAAAAAAAAAGTGGCCGGATGTGGTGGTGCATGCCTACAATCTCATTTTCTTGGGAGGCTGAGGTGGGAGAATTGCTTGAGCCCAGGAAGCCTGGGCAAATAGTGAAACCCTATCTCAATGTTAGAAAAAAGGAACAAGTAAAGTTTAAGAAACTAGAATAAAAAGAGCAAAGTAATGCCAAAGTAAACAGAAGAAATGAAATAATAAAGATTAAAATGGGAACCTATAAAATAGAAAACAATAGAGAAAATCAAGCCAGAGGTGGTTTTTAGAAAATAAATAAAAGGCGGCTGGGCACAGTGGCTCACGCCTGTAATCCTAGCACTTTGGGAGGCCAAGGTGGGTGGATCACGAGGTCAAGAGGTCGAGACCATCCTGGCCAACATGGTGAAACCCCGTCTTTACTAAAAATACAAAAATTAGCTGTGCGTTTGGCACGCGCCTGTAGTCCCAGCTACTTGGGAGGCTGAAGTGGAAGAATCACTTGAACCCAGGAGGCGGAGGTTGTGG
Organism: Cheracebus regulus; assembly: GCA_963574635.1. NCBI lineage: Eukaryota > Metazoa > Chordata > Mammalia > Primates > Pitheciidae > Cheracebus > Cheracebus regulus. The sequence continues at coordinate 1,157 of CAUYQU010019096.1, read as the reverse complement.
TGAGATGAGACTGTGCCACTGTGCTCCAGCCTGGCGACAGAGCAAGACTCTGTTATCAAAAAAATAAATAAATAAAATGCATAAACTTCTAGTAGGACTGATCAGGAAAAGAGACACAAAGTATCAATATTGGGATTAAAAGAGGTGACATCACTATGGATTCCACACCAATTAAAGGATAATGGGGGGATGTTATAAACAGCTTTATGCCCATAACTTTGAGATTTAGATCAAATGGCCAGGTCCTTGACAGATACAAACTACCAATACTCACTTTAGAAAAACAATACATAACCTGAATAGCACTTTAACTATAAAAAATAATTAAAACACTTCCCAATAGACAGAAATCCAGGCCCAGGATCACATCAAGTTAAAAAGCTTCTGCACAGCAAAGAAAACAATCAACAAAGTGAAGAGACAACCCACAAAACGGGAGAAAATACTTGCAAACTACCCATCTGACAAGGGATTCATAACCAGAATATATAATGAGCTCAAACAATTCTATATAAAACCAATAATTTGATTTTTTTTAAGAGAGAGAAAGAAGTAGAATAAAAGAGAAAAAAGAAAGAAAGAGAAAGAGAGAGAACGAAAATCTTGCTCTATTGCTCAGGATTTCATTTAAATCTGTAAAATGCTTATGCAATTACTAAAAAGTGCTTTATTTCCTATTATGTGATCACTTTTAGAATAGGTATAATATTGAAAAAATATATGTTTTATGGATATGGGGTGGTAGGCTCTGTAAATATTTATTAAATTTGCTTGTTTCAGGTGTGAGTTCAAATCTGGGTTTTTTTTGTTTTTTTTTTTTTCTTTCTTTCCATTAGGTTGGTAGATCTAACTCCATCCCATTATGTTAAGTCTGTGTGTCCTTGCGTATAAGAAAGGTCTGAATACAGTGTACCGATGGGTTTTAACTTTTTATTCAGGTTTGTCTAACTATATGTTTTGATTGGGGCATTTAATCTCTTTAAGTTTAGGCTTAATATTGATATATGTGAATTCAATACTGTTATTTAAGGCTAACTAGTTGTTTGCCCATTAGTTGATGTAAATTGTTCATTGTTGTAATATTATTTACTTTTTGATAAGTTTTTAGGATAACTAATGCTGGTTGTTCGTTTCTGTATATAGTGCTTCTTTCAGAA
>CAUYQU010019094.1:0-33875 GCA_963574635.1 Cheracebus regulus | reverse complement strand
AGGACTTGAACTCAGACCTGGAACAACTAGACTTAACAAATATTTACAGAACTCTCCTTCCCAAATCCACAAAACATACATTTTTCTCAGTATCACATTATACCTATTTTAAAAGTGACCACATAATTGGAAGTAAATCACTCCCCAACAATTGCATAGCATTTCACAGGTTTAAATAAAATATTGGTTGGTTGCTTATTTGTTATTTTCATCCCCTATTCCTTCCTGTCTCCATTGTTAAGCACAATTATTGGCATAAAAGAGGTTTTTAATACCCATTTTTAGACTGCATTCTAACCTGGGCAATAAAACAAAAATCCCATTCTCCCTCCCTCTTTCTCATCCTCTTTCTTTCTCTCTTTCATTCTTTTTTTCTTTCTTTTGCTGTTTCTTTCTTTCTCCTTTTCTCTCTTTTTCAAAAAAAAAAATATATATATATATATATATTCTTCATAGGGATGAAGTCTCGCTATGTTGTCCAGGCTGGTCTCAGCCCCCTGGCTTCATGGGATCCTCCTGCCTCAGTCTCCCAAAGTACTGGTATTTCAGGTGTGAGGCACTGTGCCGGGACGGGACTCTGTTTTCACAACCAGCTCATAAACACGGCACTGTGTAAGCCCCTGGCCTTTTGCTTTGGTAATTGATCACAAAGGCGGCATGGGTGAGCTGTACAATCCTCCAGTAACCAGATCACTAATATGGCACTTGGGTAAGTCACCCTTCCTTCTGTTTGTCCTGCCAAATCATACATAAGGCATGCAGTTAGGAATTACAACCCTCTGTTTTAGTAACCACAGGGAAACAAGGCACGGGGGTAAGTGGTGAAATTTTCTATCATATTTTAGAAGCCAGGTCACAAACTTTACCCGTGTTTAAGCCACAGCCTCTCCCTATTAATAAACAGATCACAAATATGGCAAGTGGCATTGCCTCTTAGATCACAAATTGAGCACACAGCTAAGCTGTGCAATGTGACATTTATTAGACTCAATTATACATCCTGGCCTCATCATTTTAAATTTATTTGTTGCTTGTGAAATTTTAATTAGCTAAAGAAAAACAAACACTTTCTGGAAACAAGGTAACAAGAGGCCATAAACCACGTAAACCACCAGCCCCACAGAAGCACCTAAAAAGACAGGGGGAGACCACATCTAGGAAGTGAGGGCATCAAGGCAGAGAACATTTTAGAAGAAACACACCAACCCCAGCAGAGTTGTCACTGTGAGGGCATCCAACCAGCCATGGGGTAGACCAACGACCTTTGCTTTTCAAGCTCTTTTGTCATTGTGGATCATCATATATGGGAACAGCTGGGAGTTATAATTTGGAATACTGCAAAGCAAATAGATACCTTGTTCCCTTTGGGGTATATTCCTGCCTGTTGGTGTTAGACTTGGCAGGGTGACTTGCTTTGGGCAATGAGGTGTTGGCAGATGTGGAGTGAGCAGAGGCAACTGAGCATGAGCTCTTACACCAAAGACATCTGAGTGAGAAAACCTTGCCCTGCGTTTCTGCTGCCTGGGCCCAGCATGAATACATGGGACTGACCTGACCCAGCCTGCTCTAGAAGCAGAGCCTCCCAGCTCAGCCCAGCCCAGATCCATCAGGTGTCTGCTGACCTGCGGATCTCAGAACAGCAGGGTCAATGCTTCCTGGGATTTGTCACTGAATTTGGGGGTGGGTGCAACCTCATTGTGCAACATTAACTGTTACTCTTACAATGTCCAAGGGCAGGAGTAATGACGCGATGGGGGCAAGGAGCAGCTCGAGGGAAAAGGCTGCACAGATGGGCCTGGATCTGGAGTGGCGGTCAGGTCCAATGAGTAAAAGGGAGGAAGTGACCTCACATCTCTGCAGCGGTGCGGTGACATCTCTGCAGCGGTGCTGACCCCAGTCAGTGACTTTTACCTTCTTAGAGAAGCAACTATGTAGGGATGAACCACCCTTCATGAACTTATCTGTATTCCATGCACTCTGCACGTTCAGCAACTGTTTCTGGCTCACTGAGACTCATTCTATTTTATGGCAAATTCTGTCCCATTATTTCTCTCCCCCACTCTCTCTCTCTCTCTTTTATTTTTGGAGACAGAGTCTTGCTCTGTCTCCCAGGCTGGAGTGTGGTGTGATCTCGGCTCACTACAACCTCAGCCTCCCCGGTTCAAGAGATCTTTGTGCCTCAGCCTCCTGAGTAGCTGGGATTACAGGTTTGTGCCACCACACCCAGCTAGTTTTTGTATTTTTAGTAGAGACAGGGTTTCACTATGTTGGCCAGGCTGGTCTTGAACTCTTGACTTCAAGTGATTCACCTGCCTCGGCCTCCCAAAGTGCTGGGATTACAAGCGTGAGCCACTGCACCCAGCCAGAAAATTGTTATTTCTAAAGAAGAGCCACTGACCAGACAGGGTGGCTCACACCTGTAACCCCAGCACTTCGGGAGGCTGAGGCGGACGAATCACTTGAGGTCAGGAGTTCGAGATCCACCCAGCCAATGTGGCAAAACCCTGTCTCTACTAAAAATACAAAAATTAGCCAGGCACGGTGGTGTGTGCCTGTAATCTCAGCTACTTGGGAGGCTGAGGCACCAGAATTGCTTGAATCCAGGAGGCAGAAGTTGCAGTAAGCTGAGATCATGCCACTGCACTGCAGCCTGGGTGACAGAGTGAAACTCCATCTCAACAAAAAGACAACCACCATAAAAAAGCCACAAAGTTAGCTCTCCAGCTCTGTTGGGTTTATTTTCAACCAGGTAACATAATTTAACAGATGTCTAGCCTTAGACGTATCTTGATGGCTGATGTGTTTGAAATGCAAGAATAAGGAAAACACTGGGCAAATATCTTGGGATAAAACCTAAGTTAATAATAAGGGAAGAAAACTCTTCCGGGACAATCCTTGGATACAACAGAGAGGTTTCAGGACACGATGGAGAGATATCATTGGGTTTTTAAGGGAAAGGGCTATTACTTAGGGATGTGACACGTGGCAAGGTTATAATTCATCTACAAGGCAACAGAATATAAATCAGTTACGCAAGAGCGCAAAAGCATAAAATCTACTACCCTTCCTAAAGAAAGTATTGAAAGTGCACATCGGCCCATGGAGACATGAATCAAAATAAGGCGTTTAAGAATGGGGGAAAAACAGGGTCTTAAGGGACTGTGTCTGAGAAATGAAACCAACCACATCTAAAATTTAAGATAAATGCTGTAAACACGGCTATAGAACAAAATGGGAATGACGTGGCAATGGCGTGAAAGGGAAGACGTAATATGAAAAACCAACAATTTCACTACAATAAATTGGATCTAAATCCTGTATTATATAAGCAAAGATCAAAATGGCAGAAGAAGAGGGATGAAAAGGGGTGGGGGGAGTACCAATTTTATTATTTAAACAGGGGCAGCGTTCTTCTTTAATTACACTGATTAGTAGATTAATGTTAAGTGGTAGTTGTGGTAACAGGCATACTTATGTTTCAGAGTTTGATGGACACGGCTTTAGAGGTTTTGTAAAATTGCAGTATACTCTTCCAGATTTTGTTCTGCAGAAAAGAGCTCCAGGAAGTAAAGAGCTCTTCATAAAAAGGAAACACTCTTCCATGGTTCATATGAATGGAAATACAGCATGCGATTTCCCCGAGTGGAAATGAAAAATGTCTGTTGGTATACATCTTTCTAAGCAGCCTCGCAGTTAAGAGATCAGTTTTTAAGTCTAGGGTTTGCCAATAATTAAAGCAGGAGCATCTTTTCTCATGTACCGTTGCAGTAAACATTTGGTGTTGCCCCCTAACATCCATTCTGTCCCAGATGAGCATGAGACCCAATATGACCAAGGAGATACTCTTTGATGCCTGCTTTACAGAGACAGGGTCTCGGTCTGTTCCCCAGGCTGGAGTGCAATGGCGCAGTCATAGCTTGACCCTAGTCAGTCTCGAACTCCTGGCCTCAAGTGATCCTTCTGTCTCAGCCTTCTGAGTAACTGGGGCTATAGGCATGTATCACCACAGTTGTGGTGTGGTCTGGCTGTGCCCCCGCCCAATTCTCAACTTGAATGGTAGTTCCCATAATCCCCATGTATTGCGGGAGGAATCCAGTGGGAGGTAATTGAATCATGGGGGCAGTGACCCCATGATTCTGTTCTGGTGACAGTGAGTGAGTTCTGAGGGTATCTGATGGCTTTACAAGGGACTTTTCCGTCTTTCACTGGGCATTTCTCCTTACTGTAGCCATGCGAAGAAGGACGTGTTTTCTTCCCATTCTGCCATGACTGTAAGTTTCCTGAGGCCTCCCCAGCCATGCTGAACTGTGAGTCCATTAAACCTCTTTCCTTTATAAATGACCCCGTCTTGGGTACGTCTTTATTAGTAGCATGAGAACCGAGTAATTTTGAAAATTTTCTTTAGAGACAGGGTCTCATCATGTTGCCCAGGCTGGTCTCAAACTCCTAGCATCAAGCAATCCTCCCACCTTGACCTCCTAAAGTGCTGGGACGACAGACAGGAGCCACTGAGCCTGGCTCATTTTATCATTCTTGAGAGACAGAAAAGGAGACCCATAAAGGAGATGGTCCCTCTTTAAGCTCTAGGTATTGCCACGTCTATATGTGATGTCTGGAACTGCTGCAACCGTCTTGCACCATCATGAAAATGACACTTTTGGGTCAGGTGCTCGTGCCTGTTATCCCAGCACTTTGGGAGGCTGAGGCAGGCAGATCACTTGAGGTCAGGAGTTTGAGACCAGCCTGGCCAACACAGTGAAACCCAGTCTCTACTAAAAATACAAAAATTAGCCAGGCGTGGTGGCACACGCCTATAATCCCAACTACTCGGGAGGCTGACGCAGGAGATTCGCTTGAACCCAGGAGATGGAGGTTGCAGTGAGCTGAGATTGCGCCATTGTACTGCAGCCTGGGTGGCAGAGTGAAATTGTGTGAAAGAAAGAGAGAAAGAAAGAAAGAAGAAGGGAGGAAGGGAGGGAGGGGGAAGGAAGGAGAAAGAAAGAAAAATAGAAAGAAAAGAAAAGAAAGAAAGAAGGGAGGAAGGGAGGGAGAGAAGGAAGGAGAAAGAAAGAGAAAAAAGAAAAAGAAATGGACACTTTTCTGGTTTGTCACTGCTGTGTAACACCCCAACCATTTTATGGATTCTGTGTGTCGGGAAAGACTCAATGCTGATTGAACTATCTGACTGAAGCCTTGTTCATGGCACCAGAGCCGGAAGGAGTCTGAGACTGGGATTGCCAACTCAGCCTCTCTCCATGGCCTCTCCAAAGGGCTCAGCTCCCTCCCAGCATGGCAGCATCAGGGTGGCTGGACTTCTTAGGCCAGCTGGCAGCATACCAGGGCTCTAATTGCAAATGATCCAGGAAACCAGGCAGGTACTGCAGTCCCTTCCCTGACGTAGCATCGCTCCTGCAGCATTCTCTGGGTTACAGAAAAGTGGCATGGTCACCCAGATTCAAAGGGCGGGAAGGCGGGCCCCTCTGTCTATGGAGGGCTGCCCAGGTCACAGGCAGTGCCAGGGCCGTCTCTGGAGAATGCAATCTGCACAGAGGTCAGCACGAGGCAGGAGAGGAGGCCGAAAGAATCTGGGTTACTGTTGGGCCACAGATTCAGCCAACTCTGAAGTTTTCCCTGACTCTGTTTTCTGTCCTCTGAGGTATTTTTCTATCCTTTAAGCCAGTTAGAATTGGGGTGTTTTGTTTTTTGTTTCTGACTTGTTGCAAAAGCATTCTAACAGAAGCAGACAGGCCAGGGGCAGCTCACACCTGTAATCCCAACACTTTGGGAGGCTTAAGTGGGAGGACTGCTTGAGCCCAGGAGTTCAAGACTGCAACGAGCTATGACGGCACCACTGCACTCCAACCTGGGTGACAGAACAAGAACCCTGTCTCCACAGAAAATTTAAAAATTAGCTGAGCCTGGTGGTGTGCTGCCCCTATAGTGCCAGCTACTTGGGAAGCTGAGTTGGGAGGATCATTTGAGTCCAGGAGTTTAAAGCTGCAATGAGCTATGATTGCACCACAGCACTCCAGCCTGGGTGACAGAGCAAGATGCTCTCTCTCCTATAAAAAAAAAAAAAAAAAAAAAAAAAAAAAGAGAGAGAGAAAGAAAAAGAAAAAACAAACACACATTAACATCCTGCAGTGCCAAGTGTGTGGAGAAAATTATCCAGACAGTGCTTCTCTTTAGACATTAAAGTCAGAGAGACCTGTGACTACACGGCTGGGTTTTCTTGGGCATTGACTGAACCTCTCAAAGCCAAGCCTCAGTTTCCTTCTATTTAAAGTGAGGATCATGACAGAGTGGATAAAGAAAATGTGGCACATATATGCCATGGAATACTATGCAGCCATAAAAAAGGATGAGTCGTGACCTTTGCAGGGATGTGGAGCTGGAAGCCATCATTCTCAGCAAACTGACACAGGAACAGAAAACCAAACACCACATGTTCTGACTCATAAGTGGGAGCTGAACAATGAGAACACATGGACACAGGGAGGGGAACATCACACACTGGGGCCTGTTGGTGGGTAGGGGGCAAGGGGAGGGAGAGCATTAGGAGAAATACCTAATGTAGATGACGGGGTAATGGGTGCAGCAAACCACAACGGCACGTGTGTGCCTATGTAACAAACCTGCACGTTCTGCACATGTACCCCAGAACTTAAAGTATAATAATAAAAATAAATAAATAACTAAAATGAGGATAATAATACTAATGAATTGGACAGCTGTGAGGCTGAAATGAGGCAGCACTTGTAAAATTTTTATTGTTGTAGCTGGCCCAGAGGAAACAGTCAATAAATGGCAACCTTCACTAGCACTGTTTGACCTTGAATATTTCATGGTAACATATGATAGCGTTTTGGAGGGAAAACCACATTTCAGATATAATCTTTCCATATTTTACTAAGATGTGCATGTGTGTGTGTGTGTGTGTGTGTTTAAAATTTATTGAAGTCATTTTCCCTTCTTCTTTGAAAAAAAGAATGCCCTTTTAAAGGGAGTCAAGGAAGCGTCTCTCACAGAATGGTAGCCTAGAGCCTTTCATCGTCTTAGTGAAGTCATTCTGTAAACAACCAGAAATCCTTGGAAACTGAGTTAGGCAACAAACTGGAGCTATGTTGGAAGGACAGGAGAGGTGCCATAGAACCCCGGGAGAGGAAAGAAGGACGCAACAGCCATTCTCCAAGGGCAGCAAGGGCAGCTGTATTCCATAGGACCGTTGAAAGTAGAATGCGGGCCGGGCATGGTGGCTCACACCTGCAATCCCAGCACTTTGGGAGGCCGAGGCGGGTGGATCACAAGGTCAGGAGTTCAAGACCAGCCTGGCCAAGATGGTGAAACTCCATCTCCACTAAAAATACAAAAAAAGTAGCCGGGCGTGGTGGCACGCGCCCATAATCCCAGCTACTCGGGAGGCTGAGGCAGAGAACTGCTTAAATCCAGGAGGCAGAGGCTGCAGTGAGCCAAGATTGTGCCACTGCACTCCAGCCTGGGTGACAGAGAAAGACTCTGTCTCAAAAAAAAAAAAAAAAAAAAGAAAGAAAGAAAGCAGAATGCATGACCTTCCCCAGACTCTCACCCCGGGAAGGCAGGCTACTGTCTTTCTGCCCTCCCACTCTCTGGGACTGTAAGAGCCTCAGCTATTTCTTCTTCTTTGTTCATGTGGCCGGAAGGAGCCTGCATGACTGTGTGATAGTTCCATCCATTCATCCCTGCAAAGACTGGATGGAATCGTCATGGGCCAATTCCAACAAGATCAAGAAATCTCAAAGCAGTTTAGAGATTTCCCAAAGAGTTTAAAACAGAACTGCCACGCAGCCCAGCAATCTGATTTTTACTGGCTATCTACCCAAAGGAAAGTAAATCATTTTACCAAAGACATCCGCATGTGTATGTTCACTGCAGCACTATTCACAATAGCAAAGACATAGACTCAACCTAGGTGCCCATTAATGGTGGACTGGATAAAGAAAATGTGGTAGGTTTACACCATGGAATACTATGCAGCCACGAAAAAGGGTGTAGTCATGGCCTCTGCAGCAATGTGGGTGCAGCTGGAGGTCATTGTTTTAAGTGAATTAAGATGGAAACAGAAAAGCAAACACTGCATGTACTCACTTAAGTGGGAGCTAAACATTGGGTCCACACAGACACAAAGATGACAACCATGGACACTAGAGACTCCTAGAGTGGGGAGAGAGGGAGAGGGGCTTAAAGACGACCTATTGGGTATCATGTTCACTATTTGAGTGGTGGATTCAGTACCAGCCCAAATCCCAGCATTGTACAATATATCCATTTAAGAAACCTACACATGCACCTCCTGAATCTAAAAAAGAAAAGAAAAGACAAAAACAAATCTCCAAACCCATCTTGGCTAAGCGTTTATGCCAGTTTGTTACTGATGAGGAGAGAGAGATGTATTGCTCAGATCTCACTCAGGGAGGCTAGAGATAGCTAGATATAGCATCTCACGTGTCTTCTTCTGTCCCCAAAACAAAGTCTAGTCCTGAACAGACTCTTTGACAAGTGGGATTCACCCAATGTGACACTAGGGAATGGCAGCTTGGGCGTGGGTCCTTGACTGCTTGAAGCAAGGAATGTCATCCCGCCCTACAGGACCATAAAAGTGAGGACCCTGCTTTGTTCTGAAAGCTGACTCCAATTCACCAGATGTTCCTCCCCAATTTCTCCCTGATGTTGATCACTGCCGCTTCGTCTGGGTTCTCAGAGACAGAATCCATTCTCGCATAAGATCAGGGGATGAGTCTGAGCTGCTGGGATTTTGCCCTGTGGCTGAGCTGATTTCTTCCTGGGATGCTGGCGGAAGGGTTGGTGGCACAAGAGCAACACATCCACCTTTACAGTCACTTCTAAATGAAGAAAAGCTCCATGCAGCCTGGAATCCAGCCAGAGAAATACACGGGTACATTAGCGTCTCTGCTTCCGTTTGCAGCATTCACTGATGCCTGCAAGCTGTGCTTGTTAGAGTACTTTGATAACATGCTAATACACTTAGCGAGGCAAAAATAAATGATAGGAGCTCGTGGAGCTCGCCTGGCTTTGAACCCCTTAACTATTAGTACTTCCATAAGTAATTATCCCCAAAAGCCCACAGGTCCATTCTTGTACCCTCAGCACTGCCTAACTTGGGGGTTATACCTCCCGTAATTACATTTAGACTATAACATAACGACATTAGACTGTCATATTGCATTTTATCTGAACAATACTCTAAGTACTTTACATTACTGTAAATCTCATTTACAAGGTTTCTTGGAAAATCAGTGAAGGAAAATCCTAGACCTCCAGCATTCCAGGGTAGTGAGAGGTTGTTACTCATTTTTTTTGTCTGGTAGGCATTAACTAATAAAGGTAGAGATGTGAGGATGGGTATTAGCCTCAAAAGAAGAAATGTAGGTGAAATACATAATTTATAAAAACTGGACCCGCCATAATTTCTACACCTTCTCATTCTCCCTGAGAAGACACTTCTCCCCTCCCCTCTGTAAATTTCTTTCCTACAGTTCCCGAAGATCTCTTAGAAGCTGGGTTGGCCCACAAATGCAATGGAGCACCATCTTCAATTCACAAATAAAGAATGAATCACCCAACTACACCAATGCACTCATTGCAACTAAGAGTAAAAACTTTTAAGCCAGGCATGGTGCCTCATGCCTGTCATCCTAGCACCTTGGGAGGCTGAGGGGGGTGAATTGCTTGAGCTCAGCAGTTCAAGACCAGCCTGGGCAACATAGTGAGACCCTGTCTCTACAAAAAAATTTTTGAAAACTATAGACAGTCACAGTGGTGTGCGCCTGGAGTCCCAGCTACTTGGTAGGCTGAAGCGGGAGGATGGCTTGAGCCCATGAAACTGAGGCTGCAGTGAGCTCTGACTGCACGTCTGCACTCTAGCCTGGGTGACAGAGCAAGACACTATCTCTAAGAAATAAGCAAATAAAGCCATAGAGCTAGACTAAGTTCCTCACGGCAAAGCTAAGTCTCAGTTCCCTCGTCTGTGAAATGAGACCAGAATGTATCTAGCACATTAGACGTACGCCATGCTTATGCTCACGGGCACGCGTGAGGGATGCTAAATGCTGGCAGCCACAGGCCCTCTGTAAATGCTAATTCCCTCCCGTGTCCTCTTTCTTCTCTGAGTGACTGAAAGCTGCACACAGATGGCACTGGAGATTCTACATAGTGTGCCTTATTTTCTGGATTGGTATTTAAGGGAGAGGAAGTGGGGTAATAGCATCAGAGAAGCAGCTAAATGCACGTTACTTAGGAATTGATCTCCGTGACTTTTTGGGTGATCCGATGCGCTGGGCATTCTGGCATTTATAGAGAGGGGCTCGAGTTGGGACAGTCATGTCACTTTTGCACGGGGAGCACGTTGTGATATGATTTTCCTTTCTTCATAGAGCAGGCTATAAAGAGAGGAAGGCTGCTTGTCTTAGGGTGGCAAAGCTGTATTTCTGAAGCCTCATTCTTGGAAATTCCTTTCATGATGGTGATCTACGTCATCATATCAGATGTCCCTGCCATTCCCCTGGCTGATATTTGCCCCTCCCGGAAACAACTTCAAGCAAGGCCCAGTCTATTCTGATTTAATCTTACCTTCTTTCTTTATAATGACTCAGAAATGTGTTGCTACAAAATAAAACCAAAGTTCTACATTTATGTGACACTCACCCTGGAAAAAACAACAGCTTTATGCATAGCCAGTTTCTTGAGCATAAATTTGGTACCAAGCATTACAATATCCTTAAGTAGATAAATAACAAATGGGGAATTAAGTTAGTCATTTCAATTGGTACAAATTCCCAAAATATCTTCCTGTTATCACTTTGATGAATCAGACTCCAGAGCTCTTAGGGAACATATCACAGTAACTAATTAAAGCTTTTGAGATGATGGAAAGGAATTAATATTAAGTGGGCTGGACCAACAGAGAGAACTGTAACAGAGAGAATTGGAAAGGGCAGAGGGAGAGAAAAGGAAGAAATCCTGGCTAAACTGAGAAATGGTTGTGAAATGAACTCACCCCTGAGACAAACGCCTAAAGCAGGGAAGAAATTGCATCTTCTACAGAATTCTGGTTTAACCTAAGATTTGTAATTTATTGGAAACATCACATGTTTTAAGTAGGAAACCACATACTCCTCCATCTGAGTTCTTTAATGTTTTATTTTTTAAATTTTAAGAAATTTTTTGAGACAGAATCTTGCTCTGTTGCCCAGGCTGGAGTGCAGAGGCACCATCTCTCTCACTGCAACCTCCCCTACCCGGGTTCAAGCAATTCTCCTGCCTCAGCCTTCCAACTAGCTGGGATTACAGGCAGCTGCCACTACATCATTTTTTTTAACAAAGTTTAATTTTTTAAATTTTTGTATTTTTAATAGAGACAGGATTTTACTATGCTGGCCAGGCTGGTCTCGAACTCCTGACCTCAGGTGATCCACCCACCTCAGCCTCTCAAAGTGCCGGGAATACATGAATGAGCCACCGCGCCCGCCTGAGAGCGGATCTTCAAACAGCACGAGAGAACCTCCAGTACCTGACTGCAGCATTTAGGGTACCACAACAAAGAATCGCCCTGGGAGGCAAGACTCACTTCTCATTGAATATATATTGATGTCAAGGTTTGAAGAAGCTGAAACCCCTTACGTGATGTAATTTTTGCAATTCTAATTCTCTTATTTTACAGAGATCAGCAGAGGCTTGGGAGACGCCAGGCTGAGGTTATAGCCAGGCTGAGGCGCTGTCCATGGTCATGAAAGTAATTACACAGTTGGTGGGAGTGAAAATTAGTTCAACCATTGTGGAAGACAGTGTGGCGATTTCTCAAGGACCTAGAAATAGAAACTCCATTTGACCCAGCAATCTCATCACTGGGCATATACCCAAAGAACTATAAATTGTTGTACTATAAAGACACATGCACACATATGTTCACTGCAGCCCTGTGTACAATAGCAAAGACCTGGAACCAACCCAAATGCCCATCAATGATAGACTGGACAAAGAAAACGTGGTACCTATACACCATGGAATACTATGCAGCCACAAAAAATGATGAGTTCGTGTCCTTTGTAGGGACTTGGATGAATCTGGAAGCCATCATTCTCAGCAAACTGACACAAGAACAGAAAACCAAATACCGCATGTTCTCACTCATAGGTGGGTGTTGAACAATGAGAACATGTGGACTCAGCGAGGGGAGCATCACACACGGGGGGCAGTTGTGGGGGGTAGGGGAGGGTAGGGAGGGATAATATGGGGAGAAATGCTGGATATAGTATACACCTAAAGTAAAATAAAATAAAAAAGGAAAGTAATGACACGGATTCTTTGGGATGAGGGAAGGAGCCTGTGATTTTCTGCTGAGCAGGAAAGGCACCCCACACTGTTCCTCAGGAAGCAGTACTAGCCAGGTTCCCCGGAGAAACAGAGCTAATAGGATAAAAATGTGTGTGTGTGTGTGTGTGTGTGTGTGTGTGTGTGTGTGTGTGTGTGTGTTTGCAAAGAGATAGCTATGCATATGTATTAAGCTTTTTGTTTTCCCCCTTTACCGTGCTATTCTTTACTTCTACAGAGTACCCCTTCTTCAACTGTGCAGAAATTTTCTGTGCACTGTTCTATGGGGTTTTAGTTATCTACTTATTTATTTGGAGTCTATATATATAGCCTACTAGGAATAGTAGTAAACAAAATTCAGATATATATGTGTATATATATCCATATATAAATATACGAGCAATATATATATACACATATATGTGAATACACATATAGTGTGTGTTTATATAATATATACATATATACATATTGCTTATGTGATTATGGAGGCTAATAAGCCCCAATATCTGCAGGGTGAGGTGGCAAGCTGGAGACCCAGGAGAGCTGATTGTGGAGTCCCAACCCAAAGTGTGTCAGGCTCAGGACTCAGGAAGAGCCCATGTTTCCGTCTCTTCTCTTGGTGAATTCTCTTTAAAGGGAGAGGAAGCCTGAAGGCAGGTGACAGGGTTTGGCTGTGTCTCCCACTCAAATCTCACCTTGAACTGTAGCTCCCATAATTCTCACGTATTGTGGGAGGGACCCAGTGGGAGATAATGGAATCACTGGAGGGGTTTTCCCCACGCTGCTCTCCTAGTAGTTATATAGAGGGTGTCCCAGCCGGGCATTGTGGCTCACACTTGTAATCCCAGCACTTTGGAAGGCCAAGATGGGTGGATCACCAGAGGTCAGGAGTTCAAGACCAGCTTGGTCAACAGGGCAAAACCCCATCTCTACTAAAAAAAAAAAAAAAGAAATACAGAAATTAGCCAGGTACAGTGGTGCATGCCTGTCATCCCAGCCACTCAGGAGGCTGAGGCAGGAGAATCTGTTGAACCCAGGAGGCAGAGGTTGCAGTGAGCTGAGATCGCACCACTGCATTTCAGCCTGGGCAACAGAGCGAGACTCCATCAAAAAAAGGAGGGTTTCCCTTTTGGTTTGGCTATCTCAATCTCTCTTGCTGCCACCATGTAAGACGTGCCTTTTGTCTTCCACCATGATTGTGAGGCCTCCCTAGTCACGTGGAACTGTGAGTCCATTAAACCTCTTTGTCTTTATAAATTACCCAATCTTGGGTATGTCTTTATCAGCAGCATGAAAATGGACGAAAACAGCTAGAGATGTAGAGCCAACACTGATGCCCCACTTGGAAGGCAGTCAGGCAGGGGGAGTTTTCTCTTGCCCAGGGAAGGGCCAGTCAGCCTTTTTGTTCTATTCAGGGCTTCCAGTGATTGCACGAGGCCCACCCAGATTAGGAAGGACAAGTTGCATTACTCAGTCTATTGATGTAAATATTTATCTCATCCAAAAACACCATCACAGAAATACCCACAAGAGTGTTAGACCAAATATCTGGGCACCCTGTAGTCTAGTCAAAGTAACACATAAAATTCACCATTGCAGAAGTGAAGCTGGTATGTTGAGAATGGCAATTTTAAAGAATGGTAAATGACTGTTCAGCCTGTGTCAGATTAGCCAGAGGTCAGCAGCACTCCCACAATGAGAAGATGGAACGAAAAAGGGTCCTCCTCAAAACCGCATCCATGTGTGCTTGCTAATCAGATTTGACGCTCACACCCATATTGATACTGAATGGCCCCTTCTGTTTAAGAACCAAGTTTGGAATTCTGTTGATATCCAGAAGACTAAAGAGGAAGGCCAAGAAGAACCAGCCGTTCTGTGTCCTGGTATTTGTAACTAGGGTAGATCTTTCTTCTCTGAAGGATAAACAGGGAAATAAAACCCCATAGAATATTGCAAAGAAAATGTCTGCACTGTAGAAGGAGGGAAACTCTGTAGAAGCAGAGAATACCACTAAAAAGGGGCTGCGACAGAAAAAAAGCTTGAAAGCCATTCATTTTGTGTTCTCTGTGAAACATACACACACACTGCACACACACACACACACACACAATATAATCTATGAAACAAGAGCAATGATGATTGAAGACTGGAATCAAAGTTTTTTAATTTGAGAAAAAAAAAGGGAATTCGTCAAGAAAACAAAGAGATTTAAGAATACTAAAAACATAACAGAAAAAAAATACATCAGAAGTTATAAAGTCCAATACCAATGATGCTGAAACTCAAATTCAGGTTGCAGAAAACAAACTTGGAAAGCTCATCAAAGATATTCAGCTTACCCTTGGGTTGCCCACCTTTTCTTTTTAAATTTTTACACCTTTTATATATTTTGCATGCTAATTCTTTGTGTATTATGAATGCTGCAAACATTTTCTCCTGGTCTGTAGCTTGGTTTTTGGTTTTTTTTATGGCGGCTTTCCCCATGCGGACGTTTTAAATTTTCATTTAGTCAAAGCTGTTTGTTTTCTCCTTCTGGCTATGGGTGTCTTAAGGTGTTTAACTCAATGGTATAAATATATTCTACTCTATTTACACCTAACCATTTTAGAATTCTTGCGTGTGTTTAATCTATGTGTAGCTTCTTTTTATAAGTGCTGTTGGGTGAGTATGTAGCTTTTTTACATCTCCAGTAGATAGGCAGTTGCCCCAATTGTACTGACTGTCTCTTCCTTTGCCCAAGTGATTTAGCACAAGCTTCATGCTAAGTTCCCATACAGACCTGGGCATATATATGGGCTCCCAGTCCATTCCATTAATCTAGACTCTTCAATTTATGGACAGTACTACATAGGTATATGTATGTCTTGATATATGGTGACCCTTTGTTCTTTTTCTTTTCAATCTTAGATCTTCCTACCTATTTTCTTTTTTGCCACATATATTACAGGGTAGATTTAGTGATTCCATGGGAATCTTGTTAGGATTTGTTTAACCTTACTAGTCATCAAGGAAATGCAGCTTAAAACTTTAAATCTACCAAGTTGGCAAAAAAATTAACCTTTGATGGTGTTGAGGGTTGGAGAGAATTTGGTAAGAAAACGTCTTCTATATTGTTGTAGTAACTTTTTTTTTAAAAGACAGGATGTCATTCAGTTGCCCAGACTGCAGTACAATGGTGCAATCATAGCTTACTGCATCCTCAAACTCCTAGGCTCAACGGATCCTCCCGCCTCAGCCTCCCAAGTGGCTGGGACTACAGGAGCACTCCACCACACCTCGGGCATTGTTTTGCAGAGATGGGTCTCTGAGGCCCAGGTTAGTCTCGGACTCCTAGCCTCAAGCAATCCTCCCACCCAGACCTTCCAAAGCTGAAAATGTACATGTCCTACGACCTGGCAATTCTGCTTCCTGGAATCTCTCCTAGAAAAATCCTCGCTCCTGTGTGCATAAAGGCAAGAACACCTATGTTGTCTGAAGGATTCTTCTGAAAGGAAAAAAAGACTGGACTCAAGTGTCCATCATTAGAAAAACTAGCTAAGTAAAATATCCTTACATGGAATGTATGCCACAGATCAAGAGATCTGAGTGCTTAATATACTGACATACTGTTTTGTTGCTGTTGTTTTTGAGATGGAGTCTTGCGCTGTCTGGAGTGCAATGGCACATTCTCTGCTCACTGCAGCCTCCATCTCCTGGGTTCAAGCGATTCTCCTGCCTCAGCCTTGTGAGTAGCTGGCTTTACAGGTACATACCAGCATAACCAGCTAATTTTTGTATTTCTTTAGTAGAGACGGGGTTTCACCCTGTTGGCCATGCTGGTTTCAAACTCCTGACCTCAGATGATCCACCTGCCTTGGCCTTCCAAAGTGCTGGGATTATAGGTGTGAGCCACTGCGCCTGGCCTGACATAATACTGAGTGAAATGAAAAGCAAGAATGCTAAATGACTATGATCTTATTTGTGGGAAAAGAAAAAATATCGCTCAACAAAATAGTATATTTTTTGGGGGGAGGAGGGTATAGATTCTGGAAGGATCTATACTAAAGTAATAACAGTGGCTAGTTAGCTCTACAGAGTTCAATATTCGGCAGGCAGGTAGTGGTAATGAGGTGAATGCACACAGAACAATATGATCAGCTCTTAAAAGCATAGATTAGTGAACCAAATAAAGAACAGAATAAAATATATTTTGTGAATTTTTTTTACTACTATCCCTAGGCAGAAAGTAGCAGTTGGCACATAGTGAATACTCAATATATATCTGATAAATGAATGAAAAAACAGAATACCATTTATGTATATTAAACATGCAGTGCAGTGGGTCATGCCTCTAATTCCAGAGCATTGGGAGACTGAGGTGGGAGGATTGCTTGAGTCCAGGAAGTCAAGGCTAGCCTAGGTAACACAGCCAGACCCGTTTTCTATAAAAATTAAAAAGTGGATGAGCTAGGTCTGGTGGTGCACACCTGTAGTCCTAGCTATTTGAGAGGCTAAGGTGGGAGAGTTGCATGAACTCAAGTTACAGTGAGCTGTGACTGTATCGCTGCACTCCAGCATGGGTGACAGAGAGAGACCTTGTCTTAAATGTATCTATACACATATATACAGCTGGGTGCAGTAGGAAACTGAGATGAGAAGACCACTTGAGGTCAGGAGTTCCAGATCAGCCTGCTTAACATGGCGAAACCCCACCTCTACTTAAAAAAATAATAATACAAAAATTAGCTGGGCGTGGTGGCAGATGCTTGTGATCCCAGCTATTCAGGAGGCTGAGGCACCAGAATCGCCTGAACCCAGGAGGTGGAGGTTGCAGTGAGCTTTGATCACATCACAGGTGAGACTGTGTCTCAAAAAAGAAAAAAAAATATGTATATACACACACACAAACACACACACACGTATTCACCAAAAACAAAAATGCAAGCTTTGCACCAACAGCCACACATTAAAATCCTTTGGATAATCACCCATATTACTAGGGGTGGAATAGGAGTGGGAAACAGAGACACCAGGAAATAAACAAATGAGCAAACAAACAAATAAATAAGAGAGAGGCTTTGTATGGATGTAAGATGATGTCCTACCCTAAATGGAGAAATATAGTGAATGCAACTCTCTGCACCTGATGCAGAAAAGTGCACAAACAAACCAGTGTGTCTCTGCACTGACAGGAAAGGCAGAAAACTCCAGAGGGCAGATGTTAAGAACAAGCAGGAATCCAGTTAATTAAGGGAGAGCTCAGAGCTGGCTTTTTTCCTGAGAGAATCTGCCCAAGCCTGGTGCCTGGAAGCTGTGGTTTAATGACCCTGGAGGACCCAAGGGACAGGAGGCAAAGTCTATGGATCACACAGGAGGAGGGTCTAAATGAGGTTCTGCATGAAGGAGGAATCCTCTGAGCAGGTGGAACAGTTTCGATATTCATCTGTGTCGTTAGAACACGATTGGTTAATTCCATGTTGTCATTGAACAGCATTTCATTGAATACGTTCACGGCAATTGTGTTTATCTGTTCTCTGGTTGATTGACATTTGGTTGTGTTTAGCTTGTGGCTATTACGATCAAGACTACAGTGAACAATCTTGTACACATCATTTCATGGACATATGTTTTCACTTCTCTTGGGAAAACACCTAGGGGAGGAATGTTTGGGTCGAAGAACAAATATGTGTTTACCTTTATAAGAAACTGCCGACCAGGCACAGTGGCTCACACCTATAATCCTAGTACTTCTGGGAGCTAAGTGGGGAAGATAGATTGAGCTCAAGAGTTTGAGACCAGCCTGGGCATTATAGTGAGACCCTGTCTTTACCAAAACAAACAAAAATTAAACCTGAGCTGGGTATGGTGGCATGTGTCCGTAGTTCCAGACACTCAGGAGGCTGAAGTGGGAGGATCTCTTGAGTCCAGGAATCTGAGCCTGCAGGGAGCCATGATCACACCACTGCACTCCAGCCTGGATGACGGAGCAAGAGACTCTGTCTCAAAAAAAAAAAAAGAAAAAAAACCACAGAAACTGCCAAACAGTTTTCCAAAGTGATTGTAACATTTTACACTCCTCTCAGTAATGTCTGAGACTCTGATTTACTCCACATCCTTGCCAACATTTGGTATTTTCAGTCTTTCAAACTTAAGTTTTTTTCTGGGCAAGAAGTGAGTGACTCACGGCTGTTTTAATTTGTAACTTATCTAAGACAAATGATGTTGTGTATCTTTATATTGATCACGCTTATTAGCCATTTGTATATTTTCTCTTGTGAAATATCTACATGTTGGGCACAATCTTTACAGGATTGTTTGTCTTTTTAGTATTCAGTTGTGAGACTTTTAAAATATATTTCATATATTCTGCTTACAATTCTTTTCTCAAATAGATATGTTGAAAATATTTTTTTCCTAATCTGTGCCTTGCCTTTTATATCCTTAGTGGTTCCAGTTAAAGAGCTGAAGTTTAAGAACTTATTATTATTATTTGCCTTTTTTCTTTTCGAGACAGCCTCTCACTCTGTCACCCAGGTGGAGTGCAGTGGTGCAGTCATAACTCACCGCAGCTTCCAACTCCTGGGCTCAAGCAGTCCTCCTGCCTGGGCCTCCCAAAATGCTGGGATGACAGGCATGAGCCAGTGCATGCAGTCTAAACAGTTGTTTATAAAATTGGATTTTACAATGAACTTGAAAATATTTTCTAAAATTTATTTATGGAATTGGCAAGCAAACACATTGTATGCATTATTATTTGCGGTGTCTAATGTGAGGTTTTGACATATGTATACATTATGCAATGGCTAAATCAGGCTATTTAACATACACATGATCTCATATGCTTATCAGTTTTTTGGGATGAGAATATTTAAAGTCTACTCACAGCAGTTTTCAAGTATAAACTATATCATTACTGAGAGTCATCAGAAAGTATGATAGATCTCTTGAAATTATTCCTCCTGTTTAACTGAAATCTTCTGTCATTTTGAAGATTTAAATTTTGATGACATCCATGAGTCCATTTTTTTTTATGGTTTGTGATTTTCATGTTCTGTCCAGGAAACCTCTGTCTACCTCCAATTGAGAACATACTCTCCTGTTTCCTTCTACACTCCACATATGTCTATGCTTTTCGGTCTATGATCAGCCTAAATTAACGTGTGTATGTGTGTAGGGTTTGAGGTAGGGGCCAAACAGATGGTAGAATTTTAATTTAAATTTGGATCCTGAATATTTGCTTTAAAAGTTCTTTACAAAACATGGGTTAGAAGAAAACACCCAAAAGCCTTGACAGTGTTTGTTTCTGAAAAGGAATAGAGAGAAAGAAACAGGCTGGGTGCGGTGGCTCACGCCTGTAATCCCAGCACTTTGAGAGGCTGAGGTGGGAGGATCAACTGAGGTCAGGAGTTTGAGACCAGCCTGGCCAACATGGTGAAACCTCGTCTCTACTAAAAATACAAAAATCAGCCGGGCATGATGACGGGCGCCTGGTAATCCCAGATACTCAGGAGGCTGAGGCAGGAGAATCTCTTGAACCTGGAAGGCGGAGGTTGCAGAGAGCTGAGACCATGCCACTGCACTCCAGTCTGGGCAAGACAGCAAGACTCTGTCCCAAAAAAAAAAAAAAGAAAAAAGAAAAGAAAAAACTGAAATGGCATATAAAAGAAATATCAATGAAATCAATAATGTGCTGTTTATTTTAAGAGGAAAGAAAAGGTCAGAAGCAATGACAGCAAGTGGGTGATGTGTGTTCATCCCACATAGCGGTGATACCCATGTCTGCTGTAAACACCCTGTTCTTTTTCCTATGTCAAAACATTTTCCGAAGTAAAACAAAGAAAAAGTGTACACCACAAAGTAGCAATAGAAAGTTACTTTGAAGATTGGCCGTTTCATGCTAGATGGTGCTAGGAGATGCAGTCGAAGTTGCCAAACTCTCTCGAAAGATCACAGAAATCTTCAGATTTGGAGAAGTCACATAGCTGATTCATTCACTGTGAATGTCTGTCACTCAGAGGGTGATAACTGTCAGAAGCTTCGGGCTCATTTCCCAAGAAAAACTATGTAACATGAAGCTAAGCTTAATTCCATTAAACAAAGAAAATAAACCACAGCTTCCCTTAAACATGAAGGAGCAGAAAAGCTCACATTTCTTTCATACATCTCAAAATTATGCTGCGATTCAAACGATGGGAATGCTGGACAAGGGCTGTGGACCATAAAAAGCTCTGTGCTATTCTGAAATTCTGTGTGAAAAACTGCCAGTGGCTGCAAGTGATCTAGAATATTCTTCATACCAACTGTGAACACAGCTTAAATTTTGAGCTAACAAAGAAGAGCTATGGAATTGTATGCACTCATGCATGCTAAGGTGAATAGAAAATAAATAGGCATCCTAGGGTCATTCTCAAAGTGTGTTCTTTCTATGGGCTAGTACCCATAGAAAGAATTCAGCACCCCAGTGCTGATTAGAAACGCAAGCCTGCAGGTCTCAAACCTGACTTGCTAAGTCGAGGCATGCAGCTCAGGAGTCCCTGTTTCATGAAGCTCTCCAGGGGACGCTGTGGCTGACGCTGGAGACTGACTGCCCTCGTGGAAATGTGATGGTTCAGTTTTAGACACAGAGCACCCAAGCTTCCTTTCTACATTGGGGGATGCTTCATCTTAGGCGTCTTGGTATGTATCCCCACCTCAACTTAGAAGCCCCAAAGGCCATCAATGTCAGCATCGGCTCACGCAACTGGAATCTGGGCATGTGACCCAGGCTTGGCCACTGGGATGCAGCACCCCAGCCTTTCAATCTGGAGCTAGGGCTGCAAAGAACCTGTTTTGGAGGCTCCGTCTGACCCCAGGCAGCACCCAAAGTGTCGTGGTCCCGAGGGGGAACTCTCCGTCCCTCAGTGGCAGTGAGGGTGTAGCTGTTGGTGGTGGCATTTGGACCGTCGTGCTGGCTATCCTATCTTACTTATATATTTCCTATGCCTTCTATGAGCCTGACCTAACAGCCTTCCTATCAACCTGTGAGCTACCCAGCTCTTTAGAATACATTTATTTTCAGCTTAAATTAGCCAAAGTTGATTTCCGTGGCACGCATTAAGAGTCCTGACTACATGGGCATTGAATGCAGTGCTTTTTCATTTATTTTATTTTGGTGTTGCTCCAAAGGCACTTTTTCAACTGATATTACGTGTGTGTTTTCACATTATACACACACACATATATACACTGAGACAGGGTCTCTATGTATGTATTTTGCATATGTATATATGCATGTATGTATTTGAGAGTTTCAAATATATATCTGAATATATTAAAGATATGTATGTATATATTTGAGAGTTTTCATGTATATATTTGGAACTCTCAAATATATACATGCATGCATATATATATATATATATATATATATATATATATATATGCACAGAGCCCTTGCCTGGGGTGATATATATGTAAATATACACACACACAGAGCCCTTGCCTGGGGTGATATATATGTAAATATACATATATATTTAAACTCCTGAGCGGTTCATTCTGCAATCCTTAATTTTAATGTAAATATTTTGTATGTATATATTTTGAGACAGGGTCTTACTCTGTTGCCCAGGCTGGAGTGCAGTGACACAATCACAGCTCACTGCAGTCTCAACCTCCAGGGCTCAAGAAATCCTTCTGCCACAGCCTCTCCAGTAGCTAGGACTATAGGTGTGCACCACCACACATGGTTAATTTCTTTGATATACTGTAGAGTCAAAGATATTGTTAGAATTTTTTAAATTACTTATGATATGTACGTATATATATGAACATATATACATCTGGATGTGGAGGTAAAACATCTGAAAAAATAGATCATACTGTTTAACTGTTTTATTTTCCATTGTTCTGTATTTTTATATTTGTTTTCCCAAGAATACACATGTATGTCCAAATAAAAAATAATAATGGTGACCGGGTACGGTTGCTCAAGCCTATAATCCCAGCACTTTGGGAAGCTGAGGTGGGCAGATCACTTGAGGTCAGGATTTCCAGACCAGCCTGGCTGATGCGGTGAAACCCCATCTCTAATAAAAATACAACAATTAGCTGAGTATGGTGGTGCAAGCCTATAATTCCAGCTACTCAGGAGGCTGAAGTGGCAGGGTTACTTGAACCCAGGAGGCAGAGATTGCAGTGAGCCAAATCATGCCCCTGCACTCCAGCCTGGCTGACAGAGAGAGACTGTGTCTCAAAATAAAATAAAATAAAATAATAACTGTAGACAACTTCATGGGGTGTGTGTGTGTGTGTGTGTGTGTGTGTGTGTGTGTGTGTGTGTGTGTGATGCAAACTGTAAACTTGTCCAGGCCTAAGTGTAGAAACTATGTGTTATTCAAATGGACCAAGCTTCTTTTACAAAAGATCAGAAATTCAAAGATGTAGGTCAAAGATACCTCTCACAATTATTTGTAACTAATACAAAGGACACCATTCAAATAATCTCACAAATGGGCAATAGCTAAATGAATGTTGGTGCCTCTATGTTCTGGAATCTTATATGGCTATGAAATATTGGACTTTTGAAGAAAGGTTCATTATGCATCTTCCCGCCTCTGGCACCGTCAAAGCAAATGCCATATTGCTCACGGTTAAGAATTCAATATAGGGAATGTATCAGACCCTTGTGAAATGGGAATTTAGCCTGTGAGTCAAAGGAGTTTAAATGGAGGGGCTGGAAGTGCTGTCAAGGCTCTCACTTACTCTGGCTGAGAGCTGCCGTCTTGAGCATTTCAAAGGATTACTCCTTTAGAAAATCATCAGGGGAGGTTTACCCACATCCATCCTTCAACCTGTCTCCAGCCAACTGGCGGCCTTGCCACCTCCTCTTCCCTCTCCTCCCCCTGTTCTCTTGGGGGAGTTGCCCACGCAACCTAATCAGGCCAGCGCTGAGGCTGCAGAGGTGGCATTGGCTGACCGCCCCAGGCAAGGGCTCTGCGATCCTTCATTAATTTTAGTGTAAATTAAATTGTTTAATTTACTTCTTCCATGGGAGAGGGCCCAAAGACCAAGGTATCTTGAACCAAGATGTCTGATGAAAACATAAAGCAATAATTAGAAAAGGAAAAAGGCATAATGAGAAATAACTGAGTTCCTCATGGTTCAGAGACTCCAAAGAGCACATCACATTGCTGGGAACACTGCGTATTCTATATTTCTATTATCCAGGTGAGGAAAGAGACCCTTAATCCTTTTAAGCTTCTAAGAGCCCTTCCCCTTAGATTTCTACACTGCATTTCAATAGGAGAAGTAAAGGCTGGCAGACCCAGGCACCACCCCTAATTGCAGTCCTGTAGATAGCAGGCATGGTATGGAGGAATCTTTCCGGAAGACATTGTTTTTGCTTAAACATGATCAAACCCCCACGTAAATCAGGTACCCCATGCCTACTTCATGGATCAAGATACATTCACATGTAATTTCTAGAGTTGTAAACCCAGGACCCTTTCACATGTAATTTCTAGAGTTGTAAGCCCAGGACCCTTTCACATGTAACTTCTAGAGTTGTAAGCCCAGGTCGCTTTCACATATAATTTCTAGAGTTGTAAGCCCAGGACCCTTTCACATGTAACTTCTAGAGTTGTAAGCCTTTAAAAGGGCAAGGATTTTCTTTGTTGGGGAGCTCGGTTTTTAGGCATCTAAGCCGCCGCTGCTCTCAGCCGAATAAACCACCACTTCCTTCCCAGTTCGGTATTTAAGAGGTTTGTTTGCAGCCGTTCCTGCTTCACAGGAAATGGGCCAAAGAATTGCAGAATCCTGGCACTTCAGAAATCAGGCGATGATAAAAATGTTACAAAAGATGTGCAAAAGGCAAGTAAATCTCAGGACCTCTAAATGGTTTGGCTGTGTCCCCACTCAAATCTCATCTTGAACTGTCGTTCCCATAATCCCCATGTGTCATGAGAGGGATCTTGTGGGAGGTCACTCAGTCATGGGGGTGGTGACCTCCATTCTGTTCTCATGATAGTGAGTTCTCATGAGATATGATGGTTTTATAAGGGGCTTTCCCCCCACTTCACTCATTCTTCTCCTTCCTGCCATCATGTGAAGAAGGACATGTTTGCTTTACCTCCTAGCATGACTGTATGTTTCCTGAGGCCTCCCCAGGCATGCTGTGAGTCAATTAAACCTCTTTCCTTTATGGATCACCCAATCTTGGGTATGTTTTCATTAGCAGTGTGAGAACAGACTAATGCAACCCCCAAATCACTAAGCCAAAGGGGAGAGTTGAGCTGGGAACTGTGTCAGGAAATCCTGCCTCCCATTCTGTTCCTACAAAAGATAGCTACAAAGATTTAAAAAAATATAAAAAAATAAAAGCTATAGACCTCCCTCAAAATTTGCCCTCAAGGAAATTCTTTGTGGACAAAGAACAGACAGAACTCAAAGTCGTCCATCTGCTTGTGTGAGACAAACGCATATCTGATTGCTTCCCCTGCCCTATTATTTCATTAAACCAGACCAAGGGATAAGTGACTATTCCTCTACCCGCCTCTCACATGTAAATCGTGTATTTAGTGAAAGGCTAATCAGAGACTCAAAAGAATCAATCTACCTATGACCTAGAAGCCCCCCTCCCTGCCTCAAATTGTACCTTTTCCAACTTAATCAATGTACATTTTACACGTATCGATTGATGTCTTGTGTCTCCCTAAAATGTATAAAACCAAGCTGTGCCCCGATCACCCTGGGTACATGTTATCAGGACCTGCTGAGGGTGTGTCATGGGTGCATCCTTAACCTTGGCAAAATAAACTTTCCAAATTGACTGAGACCTGTCTCAGATATTTTGAGTTCAAAGACATAAACTAAGCAAGTTCAGAGTAGCAGGGTTTCTCTGCTGGGGAATCATTTTTCTTTTATTATTATTAATTAATTGATTGATTTTTGGAGATAGAGTCTTGCTCTATCTCCCAGGCTGGAGCACAGTGGCATGATTTTGGCTCACTGCAACCTCTGCCTCCAGGGTTCAAGCAATCCTCAGACGTCAGCCTCCCAAGTAGCTGGAATTACAGGCATGTGCCACCACATCTGGCTAATTTTTGTATTTTCAGTAGAGACAGGGTTTCATACACTGGCCAGGCTGGTCTTAAACTCCTGCCCTTAAGCAATTGCCTGCCTCAGCCTCCCAAAGTGCTGGGATTATGCTACTATGGAGCATCATTTCATATTTGTCTGTTGACCTCCAGATACCAAGTCAGGCTAAGCCTCCTTCCATGTTGATGTTTTTCTATCACTCCATGCTGTCTTTGACGGAACGTTTATGGGTTGTTCCTATCAGAGGCCTCTAGGAATTTTAGTTTCTCCTTCAACCTCCTGTTGATATCATGATCCTTGGCTATATGAGTGTGAGTCTATGTGTGGACTCCTGTATACAGGTACACTCCAAATTCATTTGAATTTGAGCTCTTTAATTCCACTTCTATTAATTACTAAAGCCAAGATCCTATTCATCTATCCTCTGCAAAGCATCCAGTTAGCTTTGTTCTTTACAGATTCTCTATTCAGGTGTTTTTAATGTTTAAATAAGATCCTCTCTCCCTCATTATAATTCTTCAAATAGCTTCTTATTTGCAAATAGAAAAAATATATATGTGTTTCTTTCCTTCTGTGGTACATAGAATTATAAGATAATCTACAATGATCCACACTCTTCGGTGACCTCCTTCATTTGAGGATGGGATGTCACTCCCATGATTAGCTTAAAAATTAATTGACTTTGAGTATATGCAACTGGAAAGCACAGTGGGTGGACCCATCCTAATGAGGTGAAGTCAGTGAACTGGGCTCTGGCTGGCCTGGGAGAAAGCAAATGTGCACATTGTGAAATGCCTGTGTGAGCCACATGGCAAGGATCCATGCGCAGCCTCTAGGAGCTGAGAGTAGTCCCTGGCTCAAAGCTAATACAAAACAGGGACTTCCATCCTGGAGCCATAAGGAACTGAGTTCTGACCACAGAATAGAACGAACTCAGACTAGAGTCCTGAACTCCAAATAAGCATCCCAGTATAGCTGACACCTTGGCTGCAGCCGTGTGAAACCCCAGGCAGGTGACCCACCTAAGCCTCCTGACCCATGGAGACTGAGAGATGATACATTTTTGTTGTTTTAAATCACTAAGTTCAATCTATTATATAACAATAGAACATAAATGCACTGGCTGGGCATGGTGGCTCATGCCTGTAACCCCAGAACTTTGGGAGGCTGTGGCAAGCAGATCACTTGAAGTCAGGAGTTCGAGACCAGCCTTGCCAACGTGGTGAAACTCTGTCTCTAGAAAAAATATAAAAATTAGCCAGGTGTGCTGGCACACACTTGCAGTCCTAGTTACTTGGGAGGCTGAGGTGGGAGAATCTCTTGAGTCTGGGAGGTGGATGTTGCAGTGAGCCAAGATCATACCACTGCACTCCAGCCTGGATGGCAGAGTGAGACCCTGTCTCAAAAAAAGAAAAAAATAGGAAAAAAAGAGAAAGCAAACAAGAAACAAAGCAAGAAAAAGAAAGGAAGGAAGGAAGGAAGGGGAAGGAAGGAAGGGAAGGGAAGGAAGGAAGGAAGGAAGGGGAAGGAAGGAAAGAAGGACGGAAGGGAAGGGAAGGAGGGAGGGAGGAGGGGAGGGAAGGAGGGATGGAGGGAGGGAGGGAAAGAAAATGCATCAATACATGTTGATTTTTGATAGGGTTTGGCTCTGTGTCCTTGCCCAATTCTCACGGTGAATTATAATCTCCAGTGTTTGAAGTGGGGTCTGGTAGGAGGTAATTGGATCACGGGGGCAGTTTCTCATAGTTTAACACCATCCCCTTGGTACTGCTCTGGCAACAGTGAGTTACTGCAAGATCTGATTGTTTAACAATGTGTCACGCCTCCCTCCTCTCTCTCTTCCTTCTGCTCTGGCCGTATTAGAAGTGCCTGCTTCCCCTTCGCCCATGACTGTAAGTTTCCTGAGGCCTCCCCAGAAGTGATGCTGACATGCTTCCTGTACAGCCTGCAGAACTGTGAGCCAATGAAACCTCTTTTCTTTATAAACTACCCAGTCTCAGGCATTTCCTCATAGCCATGTGAGAAGAGACTATACAGTGCTCAAAGCCTTATCTGGTTCTTCCCTGCCTCCTTGGCTTTATTCGCTATTAATCTTCCCCTTCCAAGGTCCCAGTGGCTGACCTTGGAGGGGGCTGTTAAGTGGGAGGGCACATGGTGGCTTCTGGAGTGTTGGTAATATTCCACATCTAACCTAAGGGCTGTTTAGTCAAAAGCACTGAGTTTATTTATAGTTAAAATTCATTTAACTATACATTTTGGATTTGGGCATTTTTATTTATGTATTATACATTAGAGTCAATAAAAAGTTTAAAGTTAGCTTTGCAGAATAATATTTAATGATGTAACAAATGCTCATAAGTTAATATTTATGTGAAAAAAGTCCAAATAAAAATGATCAATTTTAGAAAGAGTAGCAAGTAAAACACAAAAGTATATGAGTAGCAACTTTCTGAGAAATGCAAAAATTGTTTAATACTAGGCAAATTTTATATGCTTATATATTACACATGCAATATTAATTACGTATTTATCTGTTGCATATGCTATATTATGTATATTATACAATATACATATTATATATGTAATAACTCTGTCAGATATTTCCTCCTTTTTGTTACTTATTTTATATAGAACTATAAAGTAAGTAGCATATGATTCATATGTTATAGGTAAAAAAACATATGGATCATTGGTAGATATTGGGAAGAGATTTTATAAGATGCAATATTTGGTTTTGAATTTTAAGCCTCTTAGCAAACTAATAATAGGATGAATTGAGTAATCCACACGGTTGATAACCTTTAACTGAGACCACTAGTCAATATCCTACTGAACACTCAAATGTAGAGATGGTCCAGGTAAACTCAGGGGTGATACAGGATGCTTGTCAACTTCAAAACAATTTAGCATGATTCTGGAATTTCAAACCAAAATAGTAGAGGTACAAAATAGTGGGGAAAGGTTTGTTATTTGAAGAAAGGAGAAAATTTGGCAGATAATTTGTCTACTAGAAAATCTAAGGGCAGGCTGAGCGTGGTGGCTCATGTCTGTAATCCCAGCACTTTGGGAGGCTGAGGCAGGGAGATCACAAGGTCAGGAGTCGAGACCAGCCTGGCCAATATGGTGAAACCCTATCTCTACTAAAAATACAAAAATTAGCCAGGCATGGTGGTGTGTGCCTGTAGTCCCAGATACTCAGGAGGCTGAGGAAGGAGAATCACTTGAACCCAGAGGCAGAGGTTGCAGTAAGCCGAGAATACACCACTCGGCACTTCAGCCTGGGCGACAGAGTGAGACTCTGTCAAAAGAAAAAAAAAAGGCCGTGCGTGGTGGCTCACACCTGCAATCCCAGAACTTTGGGAGGCTGAGGCGGGTGGATCACGAAGTCAGGAGATCGAGCCATCCTGGCCAACACGGTGAAACCTTGTCTCTACTAAAAATACAAAAAAAAATTTGCCAGGCATGTTGGTACATGCCTGCATTCCCAGCAACTCAGGAGGCTCAGGCAGGGGAATCACTTGAACCTGGATGGCGGAGGATGCTGTGAGCTGAGATTGCACCACTGCACTCCAGCCTGGGCAACAGAGCACGACTCCATTAGAAAACAAACAAAAAACAAAAAACTAAGGGTACCTATAGTAGTATTACTTGAATTGATAGAGTATGATCTGAAATGGAAATAAATATACAAAATCAATAGCTATCTTATACACCGGAAGGAGTCTGTCAGGAAATATGAGGGAAAAAGAAGCCAGTCACAATAGCATATAAACTACAAAATCCATCAAAATGTCCTTAGGGGGATGACAGGAACATCGGCACACCAGAACCTGACCACATGTAGGTCTCAATGCGTTTGATGGTGAGTTGTGGGACAGATGGGAACTGCCTTTTCTACAAAAATTTTTTTAAAAATTTTAAGGTTTTTGTTCATTTGTTTGTTTGGTTTACTTTTTAACCATCAAAGACCCACAGTATCTGTTGACAGCAATGTCAGGGTTGAGGCAGTGAACAGAACCATGCTGAAGGCAGGCTTGCAGGTCACAGGTAGCTGAAGGCTTCTCTGACTCAGCTCTTACTGATTTATGAGGACTATATATATATTAAGAACAGTCCACTTATGTCTTTAAACATCTGTGATAGACATGTCTCCTTTTTCACTATTTATTTTAATTTATGGTCTTTTCATGTATAAAAGTTTTCATTTTCAAATCTATTATTTTTTTTTTGCTTTATTTATGCTTTCTAATATTTATGCTTACAAAGTCTATCCCCGTCCTAGAATTAGTATAATTGGGAAGAGGGGGAATGTATTAGTCTCTTCTCACATAGTTACAAAGAAATACCTGAGACTAGGTAATTTATAAAGAAAAGTGGTTTAATGGGCTCATGGTTCTGCAGGCTGTACAGGAAGCATGGTGGCTTCTGCTTCTGGGGGGGCCTCAGAAAGCTTCCAATCATGGTGGAAGGCAACGGGCAAGTGAGACGTCTCACATGGCAGGGGCAGCGGGAGAGGAGGTGGTGCTACTTTTTTTTTTTTTTTTGAGACAGAGTGTTGCTCTGCGGCCCAGGCTGGAGTGCAGTGGTGCAATCTCAGCTCACTGCAACCTCTGCCTCCTAGGTTCAAGCAAATCTCCTGCCTCAGCCTCCCAAGTAGCTGGGATTACAGGCAGCTACCAGCAAGCCTAGCTAATTTTTATATTTTTAGTAGAGACGGGGTTTCGCCATGTTAGCCAGGCCGGTCTCAAACTCCTGACCTCAGGGTATCCCCTCACCTCAGCCTCCCAAAGTGCTGGAACAAGAACTCACCCACTCACTATCTCAAGACTAGCATGAAGGAGATGGGGTGAAAGCATTCATGAAGGACCACCCTGTGATCCAGTCACCTCCCGCCGAGCCTCACCTCCAACACTGGCGGTGACCATTCAACATGAGATTTGGGCGAGGACACAGATTGGAACCATATCAGGGAAGGATCCATTTGCCCTATTAATAGTAAAAGAGGATATAAACTGATAAGAGTGCAATCACTGTGTTTGTAGCCTAAGAATAGATGTTCCTGTTGAAATATACGCTGACTCCAGGAAGGAGACCACCAGAGGCTGGCTCAGCTGACCAAACTGTAGTCTGAATCATTTCCTCTCAGCTGCCATGATCTCCTTTTTAAACAAGTTGGGTGAGGTAGCTAAGTTCACTCCAACAGCCTCAGTGAGTCACTCCCACAATGGAGGCAGGGACAGAGTGCTTCTTCTGTCCTAAAATGGGAGACCAGAAACTCTCCCCTAAGGGTTTACATATCGCAGTTGCTGGGGATCTGTATAGCAGAAAATACAACCGACTTATTCAAGACCTGTGCAGAAAGTAAAAAGTTTCCAAGTTTCCCTTCTTGGAAAAGAATCATAATAATAAACATTAGAAATACTAGTCTGTTTTAAAGACTAATTTTCTTCAAAGCCTTCTTGTTTTTTGCTAATAATTGTTTGTTAAGCCCTATCCTATGTAGCTGTTAGACACGCTCACAAGCACCTAGTATATTCTGTGTCCTTGTACTTTAAGCAAGATATTTGTGCTGGACGTGCTCACAGGCATGTCCCAGCTCTCAGCCTATGCCCCTTCCTTATTTAGATGTCCTTTTTTTACTTTGTTCTCCATTGCCTTTACCTATGCAGAAAAGTTTCAAGTTGTCAGCCAATCAAGTTCAGTTTAGATTGTGAAGTCTAGCTCCAACCAATGGAGATCAGACACAGCAGTACAGACTCAATGCATAAAGAATAAATACGCCTGCCTTTGTTCATTGCATTCTTGTGGCAAGATAGCTAACAAGGGCACCCTTTCTGCAGAAAGTAAAATTGCCTTGCCGGGAAAACTTTTTGTATGAATGCTAATTTTTCCTTACAGTACCTAAGAATAAGCATTCTGTCTCTAAAAACCTGGGAAAAGCACTCCTTTAAATACTGGCTTATGGTAAACTTTCAGCTTTGGTTTCTAATATTGTTATATCTGCCCTTTGGTATTTCTTTATGTAAAACCTCACAGGTAATCAATATTTTTTGATGTGAATTTGAAGTCTAGAGTGGGCAAACTATACTCCTCTGCCACCCTCTTAGCCTAGAACTAATTTCATTCTTGGAACATAATGCCTATATCTGAATATTCATGAAGTAGTACATTTTGCACTCTACTCTTTAGGTTAATCAAGTTGTTTGAAGGAGAAAATGGAATCATGTAATATAGTTGGAAGATGCCCTAGAAAGGGGTTGCCCCAGGATGGAGTTTTGGGAGTAGAGCCGAGGGGTCACCATCTCCTTCGGGTGAGCCTCAGCTTTGCAGAACAGATTCCTCAGGTTTCCTCGAATTACCAAAACCAAGACACCAAACCCAGGTGGGCATTGATTGGCACATTGCAGGCAATCCCCAAGGGCAGTAGTTAATTCTGGGGAGAAAAGGAATGATGAGGAATGGGAATGAGATTTACCTGCACCCATAGTATTTTATTTATTAAAAAACAAAGAGTGGTGAGGCACTGTGGTTCACTCCTGTAATCCTAGTACTTTGGGAGGCCGAGTCGGGTGGATCACCTGAGGTCCGGAGTTCAAGACCTACCTGGCCAACATGGTGAAACCCCATCTCTACTAAAAATACAGAAAGTAGCCAGGCATGGTGGTGTGTGCCTGTAATCCCAGCTACTAGGAAGGCTGAGGCAGGAGAATTGCTTGAACCAGGAGGTGGAGGTTGGAGTGAGCTGAGATGACATTATTGCACTCCAGCCTGGGTAACAACAGAGAAACTCCATCTCAAAAAAAAAAAAAAAAGAGTGCTTCAAAGCAAATATAGCAACATGTTAACATCTGTTCATTCGGGTTGTTTGTAAATGATTTTTTTATACCTGTCTGTATGTTTGAAATGACTCATAACTGAAGATTAATTTTTAAGAGAGAAGGCTAAAAAGAAACATAAAATATTATAATTCGTGGCTGTCTTTGAATAGTAGAATTGTTTTTTCCCTCCTTCCAAATTTTCAATATTTTCCAAAATGTTGATATTGAGTCTTTGTTATTTTTATAATTAGGAGAAAAACAAGTTCCGTTGGAAGTAGGCATATAACCAATCAGCTGAGATCAACAGAAACGTACTGAGGAGGAAAATGGATCAAGGATGAGGCTGATAAAATGGCAAATGACGAAGCATAAAATGTGGTTAAGTTTCATTAATTTGTACTTTACTTATTCTGAATTAATTAGTGGGCAATTGGGTTGGGCCTTGCATGATTGGTGGAGAGAAAAGACTGCTTAGCACTAGGTGGAAATCTATTTTTAATGCTTGTTCTATTCTGTGGTTCCACCACATACTTCCTATAGGCAAGGGATGTGTTTTCTATGTATTTAGTTTCTCCTTCCGTTTTAGGGATTTTGGGCCCTTGACTGGTGGATAACATGCACCCGTTGAAGGAATGATTAAGCAAAAAAAAAAAAAAAAAAAAAAAAAAAAATTGCAGGGAGATTCTCAATCTACTTAAGAGAACAAACTCTTTTAATAGCTGTTAGCTCATTAAGTGTTGAAATGTAAATATTGTAGCTAATTAAATACAGCTTTATTTATTCATTTTAGCAAGACCCAGCTGAACATCAATTAGGGGATAAATTTTTAATGAATAAAAGAGCTTTAAAAAAAAACTATATATTTGCTAACACTGGCTGACCTCTTTTTCCAATTAGTGTAAATTATCATCAAGCCTCATTTCCCCAGTATCTGTAGCCTGTAGGGCTTTCTCAAACAAAAATTGGACACATACAGCCCTCCACCTCCTCCAGACCTGCACCCACACGGCTGAATGTGACTGGGAATAAACATCAAGTTGTCACCCCAGGCCGGGCACCATGGCTCATCCCTGAAATCCCAGGGCTTTGGGAGGCTGAGTCAGGAGGATCACTTGAGATCAGGAGTTTGTGACCAGCCTGGACAATGTAGTGAGATGAGATGTGGAGAAATAGAAATACTCTTACACTGTTGGTGGGAGTGTAAATTAGTTCAACCATTGTGGAAGACAGTGTGGCAATTTCTCAAGGACCTAGCAATAGAAACTCCATTTGACCCAGCAATCCCATCACTGAGCATATACCCAAAGAACTATAAATCGTTGTACTATAAAGACACATGCACACGTATGTTCACTGCAGCCCTGTGTACAATATTAAAGACCTGGAACCAACCCAAATGCCCATCAATGATAGACCGGACAAAGAAAATGTGGTACCTATACACCATGGAATACTATGCAGCCATAAAAAACGATGAGTTTGTGTCCTTTGTAGGGACTTGGGTGAATCTGGAAACCATCATTCTCAGCAAACTGACACAAGAACAGAAAGTCAAACACCGCATGTTCTCACTCATAGGTGGGTGTTGAACAAAGAGAACACGCGGGCTCAGGGAGAAGAGCATCACACACG